>JAJMIG010000187.1:0-21401 GCA_030583365.1 Sugiyamaella japonica | reverse complement strand
AAATAAATTACTCGGTATGCGTCAAGAAAACCCCATCCTGACTAGGTAATATTGACGGCGCAGAAGAACCGTAGCGTAGCTGACAGATGGGCCGAGTGCAGTGCAGCATGCACTTCCCCGCGAAAAATGCATATACTTCATCCGCCAGCTCCCCACACTAGCCAAATCCTGCAAGATGAAAGCCAGTTCCCCACGTTTAACGACAGCTTTCTCCGACAATGTTTAACCCATAAAATAAGCTATATATATTTCATCTCGAAGGAAGCAATTGACTTTTATTTTCCAAAGGTCAAACAATGATTGGAATATATCAGAAGAATATAGCAGGCGCCGCCGGTCTGAGAGGGAAGCCGCTGTTGGTGGTGGTCACCATTATGAGTGGTCTAGGCTTTATGTTAGTCGGTAAGTGTTAACAGCAGTCAGATCAACTGGTAATGGGCAGCTACTAACTCTAGGCAGGATACGACAATGGTTTGATGGGAGGTAAGTGATGCATATATGTCTCTCAATCCTGAGACATGCCTAACCTCAGTAGGATTCATCAATGGTACCCCCTGGAACAAAACTTTTCACCATCCTGATAGTGCCATTGTTGGCACAGTTGTTGCCTTGTACGAAGTGGGTGGATTTCTTGGGTCACTTTGTACTGCGATGGTTGGTGGCAATTTCGGTAGACGGCAGTGTATAGGAGTAGGATGTATCTTTCTGGTTATTGGAGCCATCCTACAGGCCTCTTCGTTTTCTCTGGCCCAATTGATTGTTGGTAGGATTGTTTCTGGCTGTGGAGTTGGCTTCTATCAATCCACGATTCCCGTTTTACAATCGGAAGTGTCCCCGAAAGCGCAGCGAGGTATCTTTGCAACAGCCTATTTGAGTGCCCTCAACTTCGGCATTCTGCTGTCGTACTGGATTAACTATGGTATTGCTTTTGCCAATACAGATGTCTCGTGGAGATTTCCTACTGCTTTTCAAATTGTTTTTGTGATAGCTATTTTCATCTTGACTTTCTTGGTTCCTGAATCGCCGCGTTTCCTGTTGCTCCACGACCGTAACGAAGACGCGGCAGAGGTTGTTTCGCATCTGCTAGATCGTGAAAAGGAAGACATCGAAGTAATTGAATTACTGAATCAGATTAAGAGTGCGGTGATGATCGAGATAGCAGAGGGTTCAGGTTCGTGGATGGACTTTATTAAAGATGACAATCTCCAGACAAGACGTCGCCTGTGGAGTGCTTGTCTTGTTCAAATCTTCCAACAATTGGTAAGTAGTGGATCAACAGAACTATACGTTTTCTCAGCTATAAACTAACCGCTTCCCAGACTGGTAACAATTTTATTCTCTATTTTGAAAACACTCTTTTTGCATCAATTGGTTTTTCATCTCGAATGTCTAGCTTAATGAGCGGCATTTTAAACATCTGGTTCTTTGCGTTTTCATTTGTGCCCTGGTTCCTGATAGATCGAGTGGGACGAAAGCCGCTATTTCTGATAGGCACTTTTGGACAGATGATCGCGTTTATAATTTCAGCTGGTATGGTCTACAAAGTCGATCAGGATGCAGAGGCAAATAAAAAATATGCAATTGTCGCTGCTACGATGTTGTTTGTCTTTCTGGGGTCTTTCACGTTTGGTATGCAGGTAAGTACTTTGAAGGGTACAACATTAGGATCCATAATTAACCGCTATGTGTGTAGGCGACCGTTTGGGTATATCCAACAGAAATCATTCCTTTGAGGCTTCGATCAAAGGGAGCTGCTATCAGTACAGCTTCCAACTGGATATTCAATTTCTTGGTGGTGGAAATCGCCCCGTCGGCAGTTGAAAATATTGGGTACAAGTCGTATATCATTTTTGCCATTTTCAACTTTGTATTCCTCTTTATTGTTTATTTCTACTTCAAGGAAACAAAAGGGCTTTCCTTGGAATCTGTTGATGCCTTGTATGCTAAGAAGGGAGCTCTGGAGAATCACAACTTCTCTATTTTGCAAGCTGGAAAATCAGAAAAGGAGTCCAACGAGGAGTTTATTGAAACTGTAGCTGAGAATGATTAAAGCAAGAAAATATAAAATGCGTGTAAAAAACAATCTTAGGTATTTTGTTGTTGTGATTAAGTAGTAAGTTAGTGAATGTTCTTGGAGATTTGGGAATAGGAGCTTCTAATTTCACCTTTCGCAGACCGAAACAGTTGTATCCCCTTCTCTGTCTTATAGGGTGCCCCGCGATGCTCGAGAATGCTGCAGCCCGTAAGGAGACCGATCTACCTGGGTGTTTTTTTTTGGGCTGCCTGCATTGATGTATGTTCACGAAGATCCTCTTCCCCCACCTTTTGGAGATCACAAGCCAATTTAGTTTTCTTATCAGATATAAGCTTAGGCAGATCCTTTTTTTCTATTATACCAGTTACATATCGAATATGCTCAACTCTGTAAACCTTCGTGACCAGGCTTCGTCATGGACTCACCCAAGAAACCTCACATTCGAAGGAGACTCGACAAAAAGTTTGTCTGTGATGTGTCTGATTGTTGTAGAGCCTTCACAAGAAAGGATCATCTCCTTCGGCATCAACTGAATCGTAAGTGGATGAATAATCAATAGAAAAACAAGCTTCTAATATTTCAGATAATCCGAGTCATATTTTCCGCTGTTACGTTTCTGGTTGTCCAAAGGCTTTCGTAAGGAAGGATCTATATCACAGACACATTGAACGCCATATAACATTCAATGAAGTCAGCAATTCGGATTCGACTCAGGAACAGGACCAGAGAACCACTAACGGAGTGGCGCAGTCCAAAGTTCGAGATATACAGAGTCCAGAAAGGCTATCCCAGACTTATGAAGAGGAAAGAGTAGTCAATGGAGGTAATTCATGGACTCCTCCAGATGTAACGACAGTAAGGATCAATGGTTCTACGAGGCATTTCAACGAAGAAGATGAATGCAGCGAGTCAGAGGAATTCATGTCCATAGAGCAAAAGACGCTCCAAATCACACCGGAAACAAATATATCCGAAGGCTCACCCACGTCGAACCAGGACCTGACCGACTGGTTGTTCACGCCCGGACTTGGCTTGTTATCAAGCAGACTGGGGATGGCAGAGCCATATTCCTTTTTGTTATCACCTTTAAAGGACTTTTCACAAATGTCTTCGCCGCCATCCTTTGAGCAGAGCATGGCTATTTCAGACCTCAAACGACAGGAAATGATTCAGGAAATACCACAGATGGAACAATTTAAAGAATTCGGGCTGCAGGAAGTCTGTGCTTATAACGACCTTTATTGGGAGCGATTTCACTTCCAGTGCCCTATACTTCACCGGCCCTCGTTTCAGGTAGAGGCTACACCTATACCTCTGCTGTTAAGCATAATTTTGATTGGTTCATCGTATGCCCAAACTAGTGATGAATTCAGAATCGCAATCGCCACTCCTCTTCGGTGGATCATCTTTAAATCATCAAGCTTCCATCCTCCAACCAGAGTGTGGGTACTACAGAGTTTGTTACTACTGGAAATTTACGAGAAAACTCGCTCCCATAGTCGGCATATCCATGAGCGGGCACATATTCATCATGGAACGACTCTTCAGCTTATACGACGTGGCTCTACTCTTCTGGACCCTTCTATTAAACTTGATCCCGAGAGTAGCACCACTTGGTTGGAGTGGGTTGAAGCCGAGTCCATTAAGAGAGCTGTATTTTTAGCTTTTGTGTTAGATGTGTGTCATTCTGTTCTATTTAGTCATGGTCAGCTCCTTCATCCTAATGAGCTCCAATTATCATTACCATGTGATGATCGTGTTTGGGACTCTTCAGACGATAATAGGCATCTACTGAATAAGCCTACAGTTTCGTTTGTTAATGGATTAAGGTCATTATTAAAGGGTGTGCACATGCATGTTAATAGTGAACTGGGGAGATTGGCATTGTTATACGGTCTATTGTCACATTATATTCAGATTTCCAACTTGGACCTAGAAGCATCAACGTTGGATGCCGAGCTAATCGTCCCTTTCCGTGAGAAATGGGGCTCTTCCATTGGCAAAGCTCTAGATTTCTGGTGGCAGGATTACGACTCGGAAGAGAACTCCTCAGAGCATATTATTGAAAAGCGACTAAACAAAATGGATTTTCTGCAGCATTATCATTACTCGTTCATATCTATGACTACCCGTAGATACGAGCTTCACGTGTTTTGTGGTGATCGAAGAATACTTGGTAAAACCACCATCAGGCAAGACTATTTATTTGCAGAGAGATATATGTATGAGTGGTCTAAAACGTCTGGAGCTCGGGAGGCTGCGTTTCATGCTTTAAAGGCGTTGACCAGTGCATTTATCAAGGACGGGAAGCCAACAATGTATTCGGTCACCGAAGACCCGTTTGTTCACCGGCCAATGTTTATTGCTCACTGCGCCTTGGTATACTGGGCTTATTCCTTCTGTTTAGAGGGTCCTGAATCGGGTGTATTAACTGGCAAACTGCATTCTCGCTTGGACGAAGACCATGAATGGGCCCTAGTCGCAGAAAGTGGTCTTGTATTTCTCAAGCGATGTAGTTCAGTGGCATGCCCGAATGACTTGCAATGTTTCAAAAATAAAAACAGGACAGTTGGGCTATTAAAGTGGGTCATATTGGCATTGCGCGGGAGTAACTGGCCGTTGCTGGTAGAAATATGTCAGATGATGGATAATTGTGTGAAAAGAAGCTTAGGATGGGAAGGTGCAGTTGACAATGAGTTGGAAAGCCGTAATATACAGGTTGGTTGATATATGGGAGTGTCAGTTTGTAGACCAATATAAAGTCGGTTATTTACCTGACTTGAACACCCAGCACGTTGAACCATATACAGGTAATTTGGCTATCACATAAGTACTAGCGCCTCTATTGTTATTACATTTGCTAAGGTATGTTTGTGGAGACTACGACAGTGTTTGGAACGAAAGAGAAAGGCAGAATATTTAGGATCAGGCAGATGGATCCGCAGTTCCCCGCAATATCCCTAAAAGCACTCATGCCCCACATCTAGCTCCCCACAGCTGCTGCCCGCTCGTTGACAAAAGTGGCCGACTACCTTGCCTTGCCTACGAATTGTTTTTTTGCAATTCGGAGCTTGCTCCGTCCCACAGTGGGGGAGAAGAGGGGTATTTGGGGGCATTTTCAGTTTTTTGGGGGCACTAAGTCATAGACGGCTGTGGGGAACTTGCATGTAATTTTGGGGGAAGTGCTGTAGTGGGGGCAGGATCGGCGATAAGATTGACTTCAAACCTTAGTTAGCAAGCGAACGAGATTACAAGATCAGAATATATATCTATAATCATATGATATCCTATGCAATAAACAACTATCCGTCATTCAACCAGTATTTGCTATGTCCAATATTCAGATTGTAGACCCGAGGGCCAAGGTCGTAAGTGCGGCCCAGCCAAAGCGAGGAGCAGAAAACCCCAGTTGGGGGTCAAGCACTGTAACAAGCTTCTCTGGACCCCTGGATCTGACACTTGGGACAAATAATATTGTCGAAAAACCATTTGTGGCTTTCTCAAAGGAGTTCCTTTCGGTTCTGGGAACCGGTCCGTCGCTTCATCTGATTGCCGAGGAAAAGAGATTCCCGTTTGCTCACGAAGCAGGAGTATGGATTCCGGCCCAGAGAGAAGTGTTCTTCACGTCCAATCAATTCAAGATCAACCCCGATGATAAAAGAAAGACAATAGTCATTTCGAAAATCAAGATTCCACAACGTACTAATGCGCCGGTCGACGAGTATAAATGGGAGACAATATCCCCGACGCCTAATATAGTAGGTGCCAACGGTGGAACCAATTATAAGGATGGCGCTCTGATTTGTCAACAGGGCGCTGGAGATGTGCCAGGAGCTTTGATACATATGGATTGCACGCCTCCCTATTCAGGGAGAATCTTAATCAATCACTTTCATGGACGTCCTTTTAATGCCTTGAATGATGCAGTGGTTCTCCCTCTAGACGGATCCATTTGGTTCACAGACCCATCCTACGGCGTAGTCCAAGGTCTGCGAGATAAGAAACATTTGCCCAATCAGGTTTACTCGCTTGATCCTGAATCAGGCGATGTGAGGGTTGTGGCCGATGGCATTCATATGCCAAATGGAATAGCGTTTTCTCATGATCATAAGGTATGCTACATTACAGATACTCAGGCCTATGATGGATTAGGAACATCGATCGCCGATGCAGCGGCCACTATCTATGCGTTTGATGTTGTGGCATCTCCATATTCCAGTCGGGAGCGCAGGCCGTATATTTTGGTGAACAAGCGGGTATTTGCATTTGCTGACAGTGGCGCCCCGGATGGAATCAAGGTCGACACTGAAGGTAATGTTTATTCGGGGTGTGCCGATGGTGTTCAGGTGTGGAATCCCGACGGTATTCTGATCGGCAAGATCCTGATTCCTGGTGGAGTTGCTAATTTCTGTTTCACCGATCCAGGGAGACTGATTTTATTTAATGAGACTAGAATATTCGAGTGCAACATAGCGGCCACGGGGGCCCTGGTTAGGTAATGTGTATATTGATATTTCTATGGTAACTTTCACAGTATAAGTAATATAATATATTGGTTCTAAGAGGGGTAATTAGAAGCCATAGAGTGGTAATAGTAATAGTATTTAATTAAGTCGTCAAGTTTACATGGGAAGTACTGCAAATCGCACAGACCCACCACCTACAACAACTTTAAATTGAATTATTCACAGACAACCAGTTAGTTGTCTGTGCCTTTGACGTTCAGAGTGCTGTAGCCATGTCGTTCTTACCACAATTGACGCTGAAGCGGGCACTGGCACAAGCAGCGCTGTTATCCCTGATTAACCACGAATACCACAAATGCACAGAAAAAGTCTTGCCTTGAACACTAATAATACAGACATCATAATCTATGCGGCGTCCGAGGCAGAAAAGATCGTCAGCAGACGCACCCGAATAGGAAGAGAGTAAACATTCAAAGAGCTGCAACTGCTTCTGCTCTGCTTCGTGTGCAGCAACTTTGCAACCTGTTTTCTCTCTTTCTGTTAAACATCACACCAACCACTTCCAACTCCTCTCCAACTACTACCACCATGTCTTCTGATCGCATCCAACCTCTTCACCATCAACAGCTCCGAAAGACTATCATGTCAAGAGCTCATGAGCTTCAGAACTTTGCTTCACCTACCGACAATCTCATGTCGCCTTGTAGTGCGAAGCTCCAAGCACACAAGGGCAAATATCTTGCCAGGTAAAGTACCCAGCCACTACCACCAACTCCAAACAAATCGCTAACTCGTCTTTAGAGCCAAACCCACCACGCTTGCGTTTTCCAAGGTGCCTCAACTGAGTAAGCCAGCATCCAGTACCAGCTCCAGCTCGGCTACTATCGATTCATCCACCACCACTTCTGCCGCCAACAGCGGTCTCTAGACTGTAAACATGTAAATACCCTCTCAATCGCATTATTACCTTGCCCGTTTCCACGTGGGCTCGGCCCTGGGGTCTGCCTCCGGCGGCTGGGCGCTGCCCAGACCCGTTGCTCCGCTTCGCGGAGAGCTCAGCTCGCCCGTCAGCTGCTCGATATCACCGCTAATGAAGTCGGTCTTTCTAGAGCTCGAAACTATCGGTAATAACTTTATTAATACATCATTCATCTTCCCATGCTGTTTAAAGATAGATAACTTTTGTTGTTTGTCTTTTTTATTTTATAAGCAAATACAAAAAAAAAAATATTCACATTGCACATTTTTTACTCGTCGTCCTCTTCGGCCTCAAGAGTCTGGGCAGCAATACGGTCCAAATCTCTCTGTCCGTTTTCAGAGATTCTACGACCACCCTTACCGGTCTGCTCAAGAACTCCGAGTTTCTCAAGTGATTGGAGAACCTTTCTGTTGATAGAGCCCGAAGCATCTTTGTGGTGCGATGGTCTGGATCCACGGTTGACTGTGTTTCCGTAAAGCTTGTTGAGACGACCAACACCAATGTCCTTTCTCAAGTAAATGTGACGGGCCACAGAGGCAGATCTCTTGTAGAACCAACCCTCGGCATCTTGGGGAGGCAGCTCGTTACCAGACGAGGTCTTGACAAGCTCGACGTAGCCAGGCACCTCGAGCTTACCTTGACGTTGAAGGAACGAAGCGTAAGCGTCGATGAATTGTTGGGCAGGGACGTCTCTGTAGATTGTTAGTATTCAGTAACGGAGAACACGAGGAATAGCCGAGGAATAACTCAGGCGTGAATTGAGGCTGGAAATGTGCAAGGTTGGAACATAACATAGGTAAAAGGTCATGGCTGGATTCGTCATAACAGGATTCGGTCGAATAAATAGCTTTGTACACTTTGTTGGAAATCCCGGTAGTTGAAAGGATGGCTAACTAATAACCGGAGATATGATAGCAAACGTTACAAACGTCGAAAACGTCGAAAACGTCGAAAACGTCGAAAACGTCACGCGCCCTCACTATCACTCATAACTGCTGAAATCAAATCTTATCAAACATAAATTGCTGGCATTCTACATTCGACTCCTGTAGTTCGAAATTCTTGTCGTGTCGTTCTCAGTCCCATTCCGTTCTTCATCTCTTTTGACCACCTTCACCTGTTCCACCTCACTCCTTCGTTCGCCTCTTCATTCACTTTTCATTCCCTCATTTCCACTCTTAATCACTTACCTAACGGTAACACCGGGCATTTTGATTTAGTTGTGTATGGTTGGAAATGGTTAGCACAAGACTCAAGAGGTACTATTATGAAAAACCAATATCTGAGTGGTTCGTGAAGCGATCTATGCCAGGCCTGCAGCGAAGCGCCTGCTCGAGGGAAAGCCAAAATTCACGGTGACTGTCCAACTGCCTATTTAGGCAACCGGCCAATCCACAACGAATTCCACTCACCCTTCCGCTCCGGCGGTATCCACCCTTCAGCCGCACTCTCCAGGGGACTTCTCCGCTGGACATCCTCCTTCGCGACCGCTCCTGGGCTCGGGGCCCTGCCTCCGGCGGCTGGGCTCTGCCCAGACCCGTAGCTCCGCTTCGCGGAGGGCGAGGACCGTGGGCCACGCCATGGGCCATGGTTTGGGAATTGTGACACGGTAGCCGAGTCGACAGTGTCACTGATCAGTCCTCGGGTCTAGTGATAATGCGGGCAGTCGCTTGCACGCTCAATCCCTTGAGCATATGCGAAATACGGTCAGCAAACGGCGAGGCCCCCAGCGGCAGCTTCTAGCCTGCCTACGCACTTCCGCTGTCTGTGCATCTGATCTACCACCCCCTGCAGGACCCTGCATACCCACAGGCCCCAGACACTTCCACATCGCCGACCTGTACCGCGACGCCCACCAACCAGCTGGCCCAACCAACCCGCTCACTCCACGCTCTCCGCTCTCCGCGAAGCGGAGCTACGGGTCTGGGCAGCGCCCAGCCGCCGGAGGCAGACCCCCGGCGTCCGACCACGTGACACAGAGAGATGGGTAGAGCTCACAGGCTTACGAGAAGAGCTGCTGGTGAGCTACAAGTGAGTTAGAATGCCAGATAAAACAACAATGTCGTCGGTTTTGGGAGACATGGAGGAGGAGGGGGCGGCGGGATCTGGTCCTCTTCATGATGCTGCTAGAGAGGGCAAGGCGCTGCTTGTGAGGTCGCTGTTGGAGGCCAATGGTCGAGCGGTTAATGGCAAGGACCAGGATGGAAGAACGCCGCTGTTCTGGGCCATTTCAACGGGCGGTCCAGAAGTGACGTCGGTGATTCTGAAAAGCGTTCGAGAAAAAAAACCGGCAGGGTTTGATCTGGAAGAGGCCGACGAGGCGGGCTGGACAGTGCTCCATGTTGCCAGTTCTACGGGCCAATTGGATGTGATCCAGCAGCTGGCCAAAGTGTCACAAGAAGTGTTTGGCGAGGATCTGGACTTGGACATTCAGACGAACCGTGGGCAGACGCCACTGCATTTAGCAGTATCCAAGTGTCATATCGACATTGTCAAGTATCTGCTGGATCACGGAGCATCAGCGCGGATCAAGGACTCGCTGAACCAGAATGCGCTGTTTCGAGCAGCTTCGGTGGGCTCACTACCTATTGTTAAATTATTACTGGCTGCCAAGTGTCCCTTGAACAGTACAGACAAAGAAGGGTGGACTCCTTTACACCACGCGCTAGCCGAAGGTCATGGAGATGTGGCACTGGAGCTTATAGCGGCTGGAGCAGATCAAGAACGGACTGATGCTCAGGGCCAGACACCATTGGATGTGGCTGTAGACGACAAAGTGCGGAGATATGTGGAAGTGTCATTATCTAAGAAGTAGTAGAGTGGTAATGGTGAACCCCGTATATATAACTACAATTGTATTGGCCATACGGATAGTAGAGTATGACTGACAGATGATCAAGGTTAATGGACTGGAATAAACCACTAGGAGCCAGTTGTAGCTACGGCATCACCAGTTGTATCCATAGTGTAATTACAACTAATGAGAGACCAATTATATCTCTAATGTACTATCAACTACAACTATCAACTACTCAGTTATGTCTAGTGTATCACCGCTAAGAAATCAGTTGTAACTACTGTACCATGAACTACCGACTAATCAGTTGTAACTGCATCATGAATTAGCGACTAATCAGTTATATCTACTGTATCGCTGCCCAGTAATCGGTTGTAGCTACTAAACTATCAACTACTCAGGGGTCAGTATACTGGTTCACTAACGCGTAACTACCGAGTAATCAGCTATATCTACCAGATCACTAGTCCACACATCCACCTTAACCTTCAATGTACATTTCATTTTCATACGACTGCTATTTCTTTAAATATTTGCAAATTATTACAAAAAAAGGGTCATGTTTAACAGCAGAAAAAACATAATACAACAAAAAACAACACAGAACGTTTGCTGTGCCACATAATGAACTTTTTTTTTTCTTTCTTTTCCTTCTTTTCTTTCTTTAAACCTTGAAACCTCTCGATCTTCTGCGGCCACGAGCACGCTCAAACTTGCGGCCCTTGGATTGGATTCTAGGAGCCTTGCCCTTGTGAGGACCCATGCCAAAGTGTCGAACAGCTTCACGAGAAGCTCTAGGTCCACGCAGAATCAAAGTGTTCTGACCAGTGGGAGCACGACGAGCAAGCTGGTCAAGAGTGATGGCCTCACCACCAGCCTTGATGATACGAGCACGAGCAGAAGCAGTGAACCGCAAAGCT
The DNA here is from genome assembly GCA_030583365.1 of Sugiyamaella japonica. Lineage (NCBI taxonomy): Eukaryota > Fungi > Ascomycota > Dipodascomycetes > Dipodascales > Trichomonascaceae > Sugiyamaella > Sugiyamaella japonica. Next base: position 10,204 of record JAJMIG010000187.1, on the reverse strand, counting down.
GCAACAGTGGCCTTGGGAACCTCCAAAAGACGGTTGTCATCAGTCACAGTACCAACAACAACAATAGTCTTCTCCTCAGCTCCCTTCTGCTTAAGAGCACGGGTGATGCGCGAAACAGACACTGGAGGTCGGTTGATCTTGGACAAGAAAAGAGACTTGAGAATAATCGCATTGAAGTTGGACTCGGTACGACGGGCCAAGAATCGGTACAGCTTCACCAAAAGACTCAAGTACACATTCTCAGACTTGGGAGCAGTACGATGACTCTTTCTGACGTGCTCTTTGGAAAATTGATCTTTACCCATTTTTGTTGTTTTTTCCTCACAAACTGTCGAACTTCGGGTCGTGGAGTTGGATACTTCTGTATCTGCAATTAGAGAATCTTCCACATCTTGTCAGTACCGTTCGGCTGACCATTTCATGAGTCGCACTTGCGCAGTCACGCCCGATCCGAAATAGGCAGTTCGTTTGGACTGGCACGGCTGTGCATGGGCCCACCTTCAGGGTCTTATGCAGGGCACTCCATATGCATGCAACCTTATGTTTTCGTGTTTGTACCTCCGGTGGCTGGGCGCTGCCCAGACCCGTTGCTCGAGCTGCGCTCGAGGGCTGGGAGCGTGGGCCCTTTATATACGTCCGACCGCGTTGTAGGGCCTTTCAACTCTCGTCATAGTCTTAGTTATTTTACAGCGAAATAAACAACCAGGCCTTCTGGTGAACCCGCCTTCTTGAGTTGTGTTATTCCACAATAATAATACAGAAAGGTCGACTGGCATGTCTCCATATCACGGCCGCTAATGAGATAGCACAGCCGGCTGTGCCTCCGGCGGCCGGGCGCTGCCCGGACCCGTAGCTCTGCTTCGCAGAGATGTTCTCGAGTCCCAGCACTCCGCGAAGCGGAGCTACGGGTCCGGGCAGCGCCCGGCCGCCGGAGGCAGAGCACCTACGTTATATTGTCGTGCCACTGCCGCAAATAATGGGCCATTCTATCTCGGGTCTGAGGGTTGGACGTGTTGACGGTCGGAACGATGCGCGTGGACCGAGTCTGTCTACAGAAGAATTCGAGCTCGTTGAAGCTAGAATGCTCGCTGTAGGGAACCCGGAACAGGTGGATGCTGCCAGAAATCTTACGGCACTGCTCGAGGTCCGCCAAGGTGAAGTCTGGCGGAGTGAGGCCGGATTCAGACTCAGCTGTTTTGGAGCCTACAGAACGAAAGGTCCACCCCGTGGGCTGAAATGCTAATAAATGACTAAAGGTCTTCTTCAGAAACTGCCACTGGTCTTGTAGTCCCTTGATATTCAAGTCACTCATACTGACAATGTGAACATTGGCTTCCAATCCGTTGTCACACAACAGGTCAGTAAGAATGTCGTCTTGTAGCGCCAAAAGAGTGTCCTTTTTGCGTGCCTGGACGAATATTTTACTATTAAGCCGATTGGCTATATGAATGGCCAGTTTTTCCTTGCCAATTGTGTAGGAGCCCACGTAAATCACAGGATTGAAAACAGCCTTTTGACTTTGCACAGACCGCGCAAAGTAGTTGTATATTGTATTTTTCTTTGAAAAGTTGGGAATCTTTCCATGGTGAATCATTTCCTGGCAATAATCACCACATGTCTTTAAAACGCATTCCTGGCTCGGAAATGAGTATACTGGATTTAGATACGTCGTATCCAGATATATTGTATCAATCAGATTGGGCACCGGCTCGCCACCATCACTACCGCCTCGAAAAATAGGTACCCATTTGTTCATCTCTTCAATGTGTCTAGGGCACGCTCTGAAATCTCCTGTGTGGAGAATGACCTTTCCACGACCGGCTATCAACATAATGGCTGACCCGGGACAATGGTTGGCATCTAGGAACACAACCTGTAGTTCGCCAACCTTGCTGGACACGTTCAGAGGGATCTCTGTGATAATAGACGGGTCGACTTTTAGATACTTTTGAATCAATCGGCTGGTAACGTCGGTACAATATATCAAGCCATGTTTCCAAGACTTGCCAAGTCCTACGTAATGATCTGAATGAAAATGAGAGAGAAAGTAGCGGCTGACTCCGTCAATAGGGCCAAAGTTGAAAGCATCAACGGCTATTTTCTCCTCCTTGAACTCGATCACTTTATAGAAAGGCATTACTCGTGAAGTAGACGAAGAGGTAGACGAGGAGTTGCCTAAGCTACCTGTACTTTTACCACGTCTAGCTACTTTGGCGGCTTTGACATTTTCGGTGTCAGATATTGGTGCTCGTTTTACGTTGGTAAGGGCCTGTGATATCTGTGATATCTGTGATATCTGTGGTACCGGTGGTACCTGTGGTACGCTCCCTTCAAAAGCTTTGACATGTGGTATTTGGACATCATCTTTCACAACTGTCATAAGTGATCGTGCAATATTCCCCTCAAACTCTTTGCCAGGCCCGCCTTCAAATGTGGCCGGTGACTCTGACTCCACTCCCTCGATACACAGATTAGCGTGGGCATTTCTTTCCGATATTTCCAAACCGCTGAGATCGATCTCACACACTGGACACAAGACAATTTGTACATGCAGTTCATCACTCGTAGATATTTCTTGTGTTTGCTCTCCGTTCTCAGAATAGCTCTTGTGAGCCCTGACTAAGCTTGAGCTTGCACTGGTTAAAATAATCTTCCTGTTGGATTTGATGATCTCATCCTTTTTACCACTCGCACGACCACTATTTTTGGCCATCTTATCATACAGATTCATCAAAGAACGCTACATTCTTTAAAGTACGAGGGTGGCACGAAATGGAGATCCGAGACGCGGACCTAATTACGATATAAATTGATCTGCACGTGATGTAGACCCGTACGCGCATCTTATCGAGATAAGATTTGATTCAGGAGTGACTAGTGATTATCGATCAAACCTGTGTAATTGTAACTGTGATTGCAATTGTGATTGGAATGTACCACTGTAATAGCATAATAATACTAGCTAGTATTAACAGTTCATTTGTATTATTATCTATATGTAGTTTCCGACAGTCATTTCACATTATACTAGATAGAGATATCAATAGATGAGTGGTACTGCAATCACGATTGTTAACCTTTGTAGTACGGTTAGCCTTGTATATTATTACTATCGGCTATATTCTAGTACGGTAACTATCTGTTTACCTGTTTACCTGTTTACCTGTTTACCTTTACACGCCTAAAACCACGTGACCCATATTTCATTACTCCTTCTCACCATCATCTCTATCCTCAACAACTCATGTCACAAATAACTCTATATATTAAATACTCGCTGTCAATTGGTTTGGCAGCTTGGGCATTTCAGAATATAAATTCAATTGCCCCGCAACCATATCTAGACGAGGTATTTCATATTCCTCAGACCGTCAAGTACTGTCATGGCCAGTTCAGATCATGGGATAATAAAATCACTACTCCTCCAGGTCTCTATTTTCTGGGATATGTTTATGGCAAGGGCATTGAATATGTCGGCAGCCCATGGCTAGTGGAATACGAGGGAAGTTATCATATCTGTGGAGATGTGACTATTTTGAGGAGCTTGAATCTATTGGGTGTGCTCTTGGTACTACCGATGCTGGTGATGGTGATCCAAGAAAAGTGGATCAACTGGAGATATGCAACGACAAGTGAAACCAATCAGGACTTGGGAATTCTTATTTTAAATTTCCCGCTTGTGATGTTTTTTGCAAATTTGTTCTATACGGATATCTGGTCTACTATCTTTGTTCTGGCAGCTTTGGCTGTAGGATTGAGTGAATGGCCTATAACAGCCGCTGTTTTGGCTCTGGCAAGTCTGGGGTTTCGTCAAACAAATATTATATGGGCCGCGTTTATAGCTGTTGTCTTGCTACTTCAACGACTTGATTTGCATGAATCAAAGCCACCATCTTTGCGGATCAACCGTCTTGTGGCACTAATCTTCGATTGGCGAAAGTCATGGAATCTGGTCATCCCCTTTGGTCTGGTGGCGGCTGCGTTTGCAGTTTTCGTTGTCGTCAACCAAGGAATCACTCTCGGTGACAAATCAAACCACCAAATGGCAATCAATCTCCCACAACTGCTATACTTTTGCTTGTTTGTGCTGTTCTTCTCATGGCCACTATGGTTAAGCAGATCGCTGATTGTCAAAAAGTACATTCCCGCCATTATTGGAACACCGTTGCATGTGATATTATATGCCTTTAGTCTGAGTGCTATTGCCTACATGGTCAGCGAGTTCACGGTGGTTCACCCCTTTTTACTCGCCGACAATAGACACTACACGTTCTACTTGTGGCGAAGACTGATCAATCCGACCTGGAGTCCTCACGCCAAGTTTCTGGTCGTTCCCATATATCACTTTGGCGCCTGGCTGGTTCTTAACTCGGCGCTCGCAACAGACCCTCTACTGGCCATGGCATACCTCGCATCAGTAGCCCTGACTCTAGTTCCTAGTCCGCTTTTCGAACCCCGTTACTACATCATTCCATACATCATCTGGCGACTCCTGTTCGCGCCCCGTGTGTCCACGTCGAGCGCACGTCTTTCTCTCGAATGGCTCTGGTACTTCACCGTCAACCTCGTCACCGTCTACGTGTTTCTCTACTATCCGTTTATCTGGCCTCACGAACGCGAGTCAGGGCTTCAGCGATTCATGTGGTGAGGGGGGAGGGGTCTGCCTCCGGCGGCTGGGCGCTGCCCAGACCCGTTGCTCGAGCTGCGCTCGAGGCTCGAGGCTCGTGGCTCTTGGCTCGTGGCTCGATCGAATATAGCTATTTATTAAAACACTAAATTTCAACGTCCGCCAACTCATTTTCTAACATATCGACCTCGTCGTCAGATGCGCCCGCAGATGGCGTCGCCTTGACAGCACCGCTTGTGCTGCTGTCAGCCGGCGCTGCGGGTGCTTCGGCCAAAGCACTGGCGGGTGAAGTCGCAGCAGTCGACGAAGACGACGCGGTGGGAGACGAAGCGAGGTTCGTTGTTGACTGGAAAGGCGAGATCAGATTGCCCTGTTTGGGCGACGACAGGTTCCGGCCGGGAACCACCGGGGTCGTCGTCGTGGTGGGCGTGGTGCCTGGAGTACCGGGTCTGGAAACTCTTTCACTTGGAAGCGACGCGCCATTGCTAGCAATCACTGGACTTGGCCGCTTGCGCGACAGGCGCACACTCCGCTCCACTCGCGACTTCAGAACCTCGAAATACGACACCAGCCGCCCGTTGGGCGCTCGGAACATTAATGAGCCCTCTTCCACATCATCGTCAATGTGATGGCTCCCAGCCTCGAGATCATCGGCAAACATCGCCAGGAACGAGCCCCACGATGGTGCAACCACGTACTTGCGGTCGAAATCGCGGCCAAACAAAATGACCTGGCCCCAGCGCCCGGTCTTGCCAGGCGCCAAATCTACTGCAATGTTATTGCCTTCGTAATCTTTAGCTAGTGGCACCCATGCGGGATGCGCATACACTGGCTGGATGGCGCCTTCTGGTATTGATTCCTGGCGCTGGATCCAGCTCATGGTGTTTCTATATTGTTGTTGTTGTTGTTGTTGTTGTTGTTGTTGTTGTTGCTGACTCGGGGCTGATGCTGTTATTGACGAAGAGCTACTGCTACCACTACCACCAGCGGTGCGTGCCTGATGCTGATGTTGCTGCTGAGACCGCATCACATTATTCAGCCGAATCGCCGTGTTCTTCCAATGGGTCCACTCCTCTGAAATGCCTTCTAAATCCAAAATACAAATGCCAAACAAAAGCCCCGTCGGGCGACCACCGCGCTCCTGCCCGTCGTGAACCATATATGAATCCCGCACATCCAAGGGCAGCGTACAATCCAGATCAGACTCCAGTTCGTTCAAATCCGCCCCAGTCACAGGGTATGCTAATTGATCGTACAGCTCGGGGTAATTGGCCTCGACCCATCGGTCGATTCGTTTCCACGACAGAGCGGCCGCTGGCGGCAGCGGCACTCCATCAGAATAATCTTGTAAAGGAATCGCCCCGTTGCCCATCTGAGATGACCGCATTCCGGGAGCGTACGCCACTCGGTTCAGCGAGCTCGACGACGCTGAAGCAGACGCATTGAGCTGGCTCACCGATCCATTCCGTGAACTCTCGTTCAACGATCCAATTGACGGGCTGTTATGATACCCGACTCCACCGTTGGCCAATTCTCCGGCCGTCGGGCCATCACCGCCACTGCCAACTTCTCCTACAAACTCGTCATGGCCATTCCCACTCACCGCCAACGGAGTGCGCCGGTACTTGGCCGACGCGCCTGCACCCCGGCCCCCGGGAGACGACCGGTACTGTGATTCATACGACGCATACCGGTCGTTGGTCGTCACCGAGTGGATAAACGACTGTACCGACGAAAACAACTTATCCATCTTGCTCTCTAATAATAATAATAAAAAACCCGAACGCGAACGCGAACTACTGCCACTACACAACCGTTAGTAATGGGGCGCGTGGGCAGCCTCCGGCGGCTGGGCGCTGCCCAGACCCGTGGCTCTGCTTCGCAGAGTGCTCGGATCCCTGTAGTTGGAGGTCTCCACGAACACCATCACTACGCCGGGCCGACTTGATCGCGTCGAACAAGGGTCAAACAGCGTCAACCCCTGTCAGCTCTTCAACCCAAACACTCATACACTCATACTCACATTATTCGACAACTGGTTACCTTCTTGTTTCGTGTCGCCCGCTCGTTTGTGGGCAAAATGACACTCTCGATTATGCCGTGAGGATGTGGCCGACTCGAGAGACGCGATCACGAGTTAAAAATAAATGCCGCTGTCGCGGGCACACGCTGATCCGCCTTCTTCATTTATCGAGTAATTTATCTAGCCGCTCTGTGGCCAAGCCCGATGCTCACTGTACGACATTCCACACCCATCAGCCACTGCCGCTCTGCCTAAGCCACTGCCCCCTATTTCGTCTGCCGCTGCTGGTGCAGCCCCCGTTTCCAGTTACCCCTATTCGACTCGGGCGCAGATACCGCTGTTCAAACTCCCAACTGTATGGCTGGCTGGCTGGCTGGCTGGCCCAGACTGGCGTTCAGCCTGCTGCTGCCTAACAGTTGGAAACCTGAACATCGGCCATGGAAAATGGCTTTAGAAGTGGGTCTCAATTGGGGGAGTCTAATTACGAGGTGAAATAGGGGATAGCACTTGCAAGGCATAGCATATATCACCAGCAAGAGAGAGTAGATTAGCCTCTATGTGTAGCCTCGTAGATGGACGGACGGGTCTGAGCTCTGAGCTCTGAGATCCAGGCCCTGTATACTCATTACAAATCTCTCATAACAGTAGGAGTTGTAACGATTGTGCAACGGTGGTGTCTATACTGCTAGGGAATATTTTTCTAGATAATAGGCTCATTAGGCTTGATTGCGTGGATTGATGTAAGAGTATTAATGGATGCATTAGCCCCGTCCCTGCGTTACCCCTGGTTTTTCCTAGTAAAGACAGTCAGTCAGTTGCATGCATGGAATAGCTGTGGGCATTACCATCATCACCCGTACTAGGTATGGAGTAGATAGGTAGTAGGCAGTAGGTAGTAGGTAGTAGGATACGTAGTAGGATACGTAGTAGGAACACAGATAAATAGGTAGATAGGTAGATAGGTAGATAGGTAGATAGGTAGATAGGTAGATATGTAGATAGGTAGATAGGTAGATAGGTAGATAGGTAGATAAACAGGCAGGCAGGTAGGTAGGCATGTAGGAGGGAAGATTGATGAGGGTCTGAAAGTACAGAGGGTGTGATTCTGCCTTCAGAAAGCATTGTTTGTCAACCAATAGTTGTCAATATCCGTAAGGCCAGAACGGCACTCACTAGAAAATGAGGGTGGAGGAAGTTGCTTAGGCCACCGCTGTTTGCCGGATTGCCGAGCGCGGTCAGGACAGGACGGTCATGGTCAAGAGGTAGTGAGTACTGAGAGTGGTTGTGGGCTCATTCGAGGACCTGAGCATACGGCAATGGTAACCCCTTAGTCATGCCAACTGGATGCGTGTGCCAAGCCACTGGTGCTGTCAGTAGACCTGAGCGCCCATTACTCACATCCCCACTTCCCTGTGCCTTTTCCACCCTACCAGCCCACGGTCCAAACCCTCCGCGAAGCGGAGCAACGGGTCTGGGCAGCGCCCAGCCGCCGGAGGCACGACCCCCTCGAACGCATATACAAAGTCATTGATTTCATTTATAAATACACAACTTCAGATATAATTTTTTGAGAATGACAAGAGAAGGGGTTTTTTTTGAGACCCGTTTAGTCAAAGAGACCCATTCCCATATCCTCATCAGATTCCTCCTTCTCCTCTTCCTTCTCCTCCTCAACAGCAGCATCACCACCAGCAGCGGCGGCAGAAGCACCACCGGCAGCAGCAGCAGCACCGCCAGTAGGGACGGAAGCAAGCTTCTCAGAGCCCTGGGCAATGAGCTCAGAGACATCCTTACCGGAGAGCTCCTTGAGGAGAGCCTCGACACGGTCTTCTTCGGCCTCGATGCCGACCGACGAGAGGACGGTCTTGATGTCCTCAGCAGAGGGCGAGGCGTTACCACCGGCGTTCAACAAAAGGTAGGCAGCAAGGTACTTCACTGTAGGGTGTTAGTATAAGTATTAAGGAATTAGATGAATTAGCGAGCCATCGAATCGACCGAATCGACTGAATCAACCATGCCAGGCTGCGGATCGCAGAATATCTCGTCGCCATCACAATGTCCATTACTCACTTTTAGTTTTGTTTTTTTGTTTATTATAAGAATAATCAGATTAAGCTCTTGAAATGGGCGGACTATTCCTTGAAGAAAGAAAGAAAGAAAAAAAGACAGAATTAGAATATCACTCGAGGTGAAATTTGATGTAGCTTGCAGGGCTCATAATACGCAGCTGACGGCTGGTACAGTGAGGAGAGGCATTGAGTGGGTTCTGGTTGGGAGTTGATGGACAGAAACGGCAGTTCGGTATGACATCTACGGCAGTGGTGCCCAGCGGAGGCACCCTTTACACTACAGCCATTTAGCAAAACAGCAGTCACATTCGGCTCAGCCGCGCCTCCCCCTGGCTGCTCCTAGTGAACCCACTCAAACAACCAGCTTGGTTGATTTTCAAGTCTGAATATTATTCAGTAGTTATCGATAGACTCCAACGACAGCTTCGACACTTGAACCATACAACAAAATGTCTGAACAAGAACAAATTGACGCTGCTGGTATGTTTAGAGAACACGGGACGAATGAGTGGGAGCGGGCCGACTCTGCCTCCGGCGGCTGGGCGCTGCCCAGACCCGTAGCTCCACTTCGTGGAGGGCTCGCTGCGAGGCCAGTGACGGTACTGTTACGAGGGATGAACTTGGACTCGACCCAGATCGCCTGCTCAATATCGATAGCACGGCCAACTCGACTCGTATTCTGTTTCCACCGACCTCCACGACGGCCCCAGCCTTCGCCCAAGGCCCACCTCCGCGAAGCGGAGCAAACGGGTCTGGGCAGCGCCCAGCCGCCGGAGGCAGAACCCCCTCCCCCGGTGAGAGCACGACGTACTAACGAGTGATTGTAGAGCTCAAGAAGAGACGATCCTTCAAGAAGTTCTCCTTCCGTGGAGTGGACCTCAAGGACCTAATTGAGCTGCCTATTGAGGACTTCAGCGAGCTTGTGCACGCGCGTGCCCGCAGAAGACTCAAGCACGGTCTCAAGATCAAGCCCATGCGATTCGTCAAGAAGCTGCGTGCCGCCAAGCTGGCTGCCGGCCCCAACGAGAAGCCCGCCGTCGTCAAGACCCATCTCCGTAACATGCTCGTGCTGCCCGAGATGATTGGCTCTGTCATCGGTGTCTACAACGGTAAAGTGTTCAACCAGGTCGAGATCAAGCCCGAGATGGTCGGCCACTACCTCGGCGAGTTCTCCATTTCATACCGCCCCGTGGCCCACAAGAGACCCGGTGCCGGTTCCACCAAGGACTCGCGCTTCATCCCCTTGAAATAAGCCGTTTTTTGCTCATGATCCCCAAAATTTGCTGCCGTATGCGATGTAATTGATATCATTCCACCCCCCCTCTCCGTGTCCCCGGGCGCTGCCTCCGGCGGCTGGGCGCTGCCCAGACCCGTTGCTCCGCTGCGCGGAGGGCTTTGTGCTCCGAGCCTGGCCTGCGACCCTTGAGTACTCCGCGAAGCGGAGCAACGGGTCTGGGCAGCGCCCAGCCGCCGGAGGCAGAGCCC
>JAJMIG010000186.1:0-21337 GCA_030583365.1 Sugiyamaella japonica | reverse complement strand
AGAGGGGTCAGGGGGTAGAGGGGTAGAGGGGTAAAAGGGTAGAGGGGTAAAAGGAGGTAACAGAAGTGGGAGTGAGCGTCAGGGGCATAACGCGAGTGACGAGTCCATAAGTTGTCTTTCGTTGTTTCGTTATTTTGTCTGTTCTGTTTCGCTTGTTCATTCTCTCATTATTTCATTTGTTATTGTCTTCCACGTCTATGCCCACTGTGTACGTTTCGTCCCTCTGACAACTCGACCCCACCCCACGCCAGATAATACTCACTTCTAGGTTGTTGTCATTCAACTCCGCCGTTTCTTATCTGCTAATATCTAAAAGCCTGCGCACCGTTTGAATGTTGTTTGAGCTGCTCAAAATGGATCTTGGTCTATCTACCTAACCAGCGTGTGTACATACAGATAGGGGTGAAGAGTTAACAGTGGACCGCGCCCTAACCCGCCTAATGGAATATAACAATGTCAACGGAGCACCCTAGCCCATTAAGGATCATTATCACGAGTCAATGGTAGACTATATAGAGAGGAGATGAGGAGTGGGAAAAGAGAGTAGGAGGAGAGGAAATGTGAAGCATGTCGCCGGTGCTGCATTGCACGCACTTTGTTTTATGTCATATATCAGATGACAATCAAAGACTCCACAAGAGTTACGAGTTACGTCCACTACCCGTTCGAGTCGTGTCCACTGCCCGTTCGAGTCACGTCCACTGCCCGTTCGAGTCACGTCCACTACCTGTTCGAATCACGTCTATTGCCCGTTTGAGTCGTGTTATACTGTTCTACTATCACTTTGACTGTCATCCATCTCTCTCTCTGCTACCATCTCATGTTGTGCGGCGGTCATGTCAACTTCGTGCGGCTCGAGCCCAACTTATCCCCAGCTCCGATAATCGGTCCATCTCGTCATCCTAATCAGACCCCTAGGTATGTATCCATCTCATGGACGTTTATACCGATGATCCGCATTCTTGTACCTGGCCGTGTACAGTGTAAACCGGCCGTTTTTGCATTCACAAACAAGCCAGTTCCGCCAATACGTGCTCCTGGTACTCCTGGTAGCCTACGCCAGGTGCATTCATCCTCACATTACGATACGCTTGGAGTGGCCCATAATGCTACAACAAGACAAATTAAGAAGCGGTTTTTCGAGCTGTCCAAGAAGTTCCATCCGGATAAAACGAGGTCTCTGCCGGCCAGTGAAAAGTCGGAATCGAATCGGCAATTCCATAAGATAAAAGACGCCTACGATACATTATCCAACTCTGCTTTACGCAAAAGTTATGATAGTTCACTTGCGTCTCCGACGAATGGAGCCTCTGCCGGTCCATTCTATAATGCGAATGTGGCGCGGACCTCGGGCCAGACCCATCTTCGGAGAAGAAAGGTGTACAACTATGGGAGGTCGTTCAGCAACCCCACCAGCGGTGGGGCAAATAGTGGACCAGACGCGGACTCGTCGTCTGCCAGTGCTGATGCCACTGGCGCGAATCCTCTCAACCCCGGGCACCACCGAAGCGGGTCCAACTACGACGTGCCACACTTTGACTTTGACAAGCACTTCCGACAGCAGCAGGGGTACGAAGAGCATCGAATGAAGCGGGCACAGCAAAGGGCCGACTCGCTTCAAGCCGAGCGACGCAAGTTCGAGCACTACAGAAGCAGCAGGCCCTCTCAGCTGTCCATATCGACGGTCGGCACCGTATCGGCCGTTCTCATAGCAGCATTCACCTACTTCCACTGAATCCACCCCGATCCACCCCGATCCACGAGTCCCGTGGTCTCCGCCTCCGGCGGCTGGGCGCTGCCCAGACCCGTTGCTCGCTGCGCTCGTTGCTGGGACTCTCGCCCGGGGAGCCCCTGTATCGAGCGCAGCGAGCAACGGGTCTGGGCAGCGCCCAGCCGCCGGAGGCGGAGACCCCCTGGGAGCGGGAACGTGAATTTAGACCCTTTAAGTATGTAATCAGCTAATTTTTTTGGATGGTTTCAAGCAGCAAAGGTGAAGGAGACGCCCAACTTGTGAGCGGACTCGTTCAGACGCTGGGTGTCGACAGACAGGCCAAGACCGATGGTGACGCCGGGCTTGAGAGACTGCGAGTAGGAGAGAGCGGCGATGCCCTGAGAGTTGATTTTGGCCTTTGCAAAGGCCGAGTCGTCGAGCTTGTGCTTGGCCCCGACCTCGAGCCCGACGTTGGAGCCGGCCTTGGAGTCCCAGGTGGCCTTGGCGCCGGCCTCGGTGAAGGGGTTGACGCGGTGGTAGTACGAGGCCGAGAACACGCTCAAGTTGTTGGTGGCAGTGACGGCAGCAGTGTAGAGAGGCGCCGAGTAGCCAGTGGCGGCCGAGTATTTGGTGATTTTGCCGTCGAGAATGTCGTAGCCGATCTCCGCGCCGGCCAAGAACCCGTCGTGGCCAATGGTAGCGTCACCCGTGAAGGTGGCGCCCTTGAGAAGGTCGAAAAAGGCCCGGGCATGGAACGCTGGCTGACGGAAGTAGAGTCCCAGGCGGGCGTTTTTGGCGCCCGAGGCAGGCAGGAACGACGTGACAAGCTCACCCTTGAGACCCGGAGTGAACGCCTCGTCCAGCTCGATCTTGGTGTCGAGAACATTGGCAGTGGTCCAGCCCTGGGTCAAGGTCAACCCAGTGGCCTTGTCGGTGTACTTGGACTCTAAAGTGCCGGCAATCGACCCGTCCTTCTGGTTGGACTTGCCCTTGACCGTGAACGCCACGCCGTTAGGCGCCTTGGTCTTGATTTCCAAGTTGGCGTTGGCCAGGTGGTAGAAGTCCTTGGACAGGATGTCGTTGGCCGGTTTGGCGATATCGGTGAATGCAGGAACAGACATGATTGAGATGATGAGCAGAGTCTAAGTAGTTAGCAACGGTCCGTTCAATTGACAAACGATCCGGGGGGCCATGCCTCCGGCGGCCGGGCGCTGCCCGGACCCGTTGTGCTCGCTGCGCGAGCAGCGTGGGGGCAAACGTGTCTTTGGGCCACCACGATTGGTGGCCATCTCTCGTAGGAGACACAATTGACGGGCTGGGCCCAATTCACGGCCAAATTCACGAACCAATTCACGGGGTCCAATTCACGGGGTCCAATTCGCGGCCAATTCACGGCCAATCCACACGCCAGTTCACACGCCAATTCACAAGCCAATCGTCCGCTATCCAGTTCACTACCACCCTTACTTACAGATTTGTGTTGTGTAAAACCAATTTCACAAGCGAATGGAAAAGAACAGAACTGGATTCGCAGCACTGGTAATTTAGAGGGTTTTGTGTGGTGCGTGCGGCACCCGATGCCATCTCGTAATTGGTCTAAGCGCACACGTCCCCGGTGGTGTGTTTCAAGGCCCGAATCACGAGGCCCTTTCACGTGCATCCAACGTTGTTGGGGAAAGAGGAGACAGTCCACGATCCGATTGGATGGCTAAACTCACCTAACCCAGACGGGACTCAGGGGGCAGCGGTCCTCAGGGGGGATCTCTCGGAGTCGGTGGACACGCCTCCGGCGGCTGGGCCAGACCCGTTGCTCGCTGCGCTCAGGGGAATCCCTCGGGGTCGGTGGAGATGCCCCCGGCGGCTGGGCGCTGCCCAGACCCGTGGCTCGCTGCGCTCGGGCTGGGAGAGTGACGAACTCAGGGGGGATCCCTCGGGGCCGGTGGACAAGCCTCCGGCGGCTGGGCGCTGCCCAGACCCGTTGCTCGCTTCGCTCGGGCTGGGAGTTGTGGCATTGCTCAATGCTCGCGGTTGTGCTGTTCATAGCGTTGGCTACAGATCTCTCCCCTCCTCTTCTTGCCTTGTAGACCGTCATATGCAAATCTACAGTCCTTCTGAAATAAACGAACGGGGTCTGTGACATACTCTGCTGGTCCGCTTAGCCGAGGAACCCATCAGTAACATGCCAAGATGTAACTAAGTAGTCGGTTGAACGTCTCTGTCCTACATGATCCTATAACAGTGCTTAAGACGAGATACATAGGAAGACGGATTCATGCAGGACAAGAACGTTTAATTGAATATGACGAGATATCAGAAACAAACTCTCCTGGGCACCGGCTTGTTTGGGACTGATAGCGGTCAATACGCTACCACAGAGTCGGTCAGCAAGGTCAAGAATCGGTGCCGCAGGTTCGCAGGTTCGCAGGTCAGCGCCGACCCCGTCTCTGCGGGTAATATCAATGCCTGCTGCGTGTTAGAATCGTCGTGTTAAAGGCCAGCCAGTTATCTGAGCCTGAGTGCTGCGAGGCTCCGGTGAACGACCCGGTCCGCGCTCTCTGCGAAGCAGAGCTACGGGTCTGGGCGGAGCCCAGCCGCCGGAGGCGTGTGCACCGGCCCCTGAGTTCGTCACTCTCCCAGCCCGAGCGAAGCGAGCTACGGGTCTGGGCGGAGCCCAGCCGCCGGAGGCGTGTGCACCGGCCCCTGAGTTCGTCACTCTCCCAGCCCGAGCGAAGCGAGCTACGGGTCTGGGCAGAGCCCAGCCGGCGGAGACGACCCCTGGCGAGACGCGGTGAGACACGTAAAATCATTTAGCTTAAACTACAACCCAAGAAAAAAAAGAGAGACATTAGAGATTCGAGTTACTTGCCTTCGGCACTGGCGTGGGTGCCAGCGTTGATGGCCTGGGACAAGGTCTGGCGATTGGTGCCTACGCCACGACCTCTTCGTGTGGAGTGCGGGACGGGCAGGGCGGCGGCGGCGGCGAGAGCAGCGGCCGTGACCTCGTCGTCGTGGCGCTGGGCCTCGTTGGCGGCGGCCGCGGCAGCGGTGGCCACGGCGACGGCTTCGGCGGTGGTGGCAGCGTCGGTAGGCACGTCGGAGGAGTGGTGGGTGGTGGGTTGTTGTTGTTGGCCGTCGGCCACAGCAGCGGCAGCAGCAGCGGCGGCCGCCACGGCCTCGGCCTCAGCTTCGTGCTGCTGCTCGGCCTCTTCCTGCTTCTGTTTGAGCTCAGTGTCCACATCGGCCATCGACAGCAGCGTGGGGTCCTTGGATCCCAGCATGGCATCGGTGATGGTGACGGAGCGGCCCTTGGGCCCGTTCTGGATCACGACGCGCTCCGAGTCGACTTTCCATTCGGTGGGGCGCGCGGTCTGAGCACATCGCTCACAATGCTCGACAAAATGTTTGGGAGAAGGGAACATTTTCTGGCACAATCGGCACCAGCCAGAGTCCGACTGTTTGAATTGTACAAAATGAACCAGACGCAAGTGTCTCTTCAAAACGTCCAGACGGTTGAAAGCGCCTCCGTTGCGATGACAGGTGGGATCGCTGTTCCAGTAAGGGCAGTGGAACGTGGGTTTCTGATGCGATCGCATGTGTCTTCTCTGATCCGACAGCCGGGCAAAGGACCAATGACAGCCCTCGAATGAGCAGGGGAACGGTCGTTCGCTTGACGTGACGCCAGGCGCGGGGCGCCCGTTACTGGACCCATCGTCGTCCTCGTCGTCGTTGTCGTCATCGGTGCCAGACGGAGGGGCCCAGCGTTTTCTCTTGTTGCCTTTACCCTTTCGATCCAGACTTTGTTGTTGTTGTATCTGTTGTTGCAGCAGAAGTTGTTGTTGCTGTCCAGGTAATGGAAGTCCCACGCCACTAGCAGCGGCAGCGGCTGCTGCATTATTGAAAGCTTCTGCCAGCTCGGGATGCTGTGCCGGGTCGAAAAACGGGTACATGGGGATCCCTGCCGCGGCGGCCTCTGCCGAGCCAGGGCTTCCTGAAGGTCTTGGATAAGTGAAGAAGTTCTTGCCTGCTGCTCCAGCGGGTGGGAGGAACATTGGATACATAGCCGGAGGAGCGTTGGCGGTAGCAGCCTGGGCTGCTGCTGCTGCTGCTGCTGCTGCCACGGCGGCATTTTGTCCTGCTCCTCCTGCTGTTGTCCCAGGTTGGCCTGGAATACCGTAGAAATACGGATATCCATTTAAATACCCATAAGGAGGATATGGAAACTGGCCTGGAGCCGCGGCCACGGCACCGCCTGAACCATCGCCGTCTTTGGTCGTGGCGGCAACTTCGCCGCCACTACCACCTTCTTTAGACTCGGTCGTCTCCTTGGAATCGGACGTGGTGGTGGTGGTGGCTGAAGCAGCTGCTGCCGCGGCGGCCGCGTCAATGGCCGCTTGGAGCTCTGGAGGATACGCAAATGGCGGATAACCAAAATACGTAAACGGAGCAGGACGCGCGGTCGACGACGACGGATTGGCCGCTGCCTCGACCTCGCCATTATCTGTTCGGGCCTTCTTGCTGGCACCCGTTTCTTCTGTTTCCTCGTGGGTTTCTCCCTCTACTACCTGTTCTTCTTGTCCTTCTTTAGCCTTTTGTTTGGAAGACTTTTTGCTCTTTGTAGGAGACGTGGGCACAATCTGTTGTTCGTCGGCCGTGTTGGCCACATCCACTGCTGCTGCTGCCACGGCTGCTGTCGCTCTAGCTACATCGTCATCGCCATCAGCATCACCGTTGGCATCAGCATCAACATCTGCTTTTGTACTCTGACTTCCGACCTTGTTGAGATCGACCTCGGGTCCTTCGACATCTTCCAGTATGGCCGATTGTGAATCTTTAGCTAACAGAGCATCGTCCACTAATTTGTTGTCGTCAATGAACTCTTCTTTTTTAGTGGCTTTCCTGGATTTGGGTCCTCCCTGTATACGGACCATGGTTCTAAGAGGTTAGTAGGTGTCATTGCAAGGGGTTGCGAGGACTGCTGGGCTCAACGATGCGGACCCTGGCGCCAACCCGTGGGTACACCGTTAGGTGTGCTGCCTCCGGCGGCTGGGCGCTGCCCAGACCCGTTGCTCCGCTTCGCGGAGAGCTGGTTCAACATCAAAGCCGCAGTTGGTCAAGTCGGGGGCCTGGGCGTTGCCGTTGCCGCCGTCTTCTGACAGGCTTTCTTTCCACCTCGTTCATCTTCAACTATCCGCACGCACGCCATCTTGGACTTTCAACTCAATCATAGGAAACTACATCATCGACACATTGACTCTGGAGCAATCCAATAAACCCCTTTTTGTTTTCTCTACTTACACACAAGTTAGCAAATACTGTGATGAATTATAAGAAAGGCTCAACACGCCGCGTGAGGCAATGAAAATGTGCGAACTTGAGAATATACGAAGATGAAAGGAAGAAAAGAAAAAAAGTGGCAAGCCGCTTGGGGCTTACCAATCGTTTATATATGATTGTGAAGCACTAGGGCTGGACTGCGATGTACGCACTTGATAGAACATCACAGAATAGCAGCCTCAACGAGCGCGGCAGTGGTAGTATAATAGTTGACAATTAGTTAATGGTAAACAGTAGTAGTAATAGTAATAGAAAGTAACAGTAATAGTAATAGCGAATATTATAGCCAATAGTGAATAATTAATAATTTATAACTGCTAGCTAGACTGTTGTAGCCATACGGTAGATAGTATGGTAGCTAACTAGATTGCCTATATCTTTGTGGCGCTTCCAGTAACTTCTGATCCAGTTGAATCGTGGGTCGTAGTCGTAAAGTGTCAACTCGAAACTCGTAACACCAGCTGAAATCCAGTTGTCATTATGATATCCACTTACCCCTGAGAAATCCTTTTTGAGCTGCTTCCCTTCCCTATATTCCCCTACTCTCGCCGCACATAATCATCACATGTAATCAACCCCGCAATATCTCTTCGTCCTCACTACCACAACTACTATTACTAAAATCATGACAAAATCCATATCATTCAGAATCTATACTCATAATATCAGATACGACAACCGGCGACCTACCAAAGGTGAAGAATTGTGGGAAAAGAGAAGGGAACTGGTGGTTGCCAGTATTCGATTCCATGCTCGGTCAAATGCGTTTGTATGCCTCCAAGAAGCACTCAATAATCAATTGCTAGATATTATCAATGGCTTGAATGCCATCCCCCTTCATGGTACTTGGGGTTACGTCGGAGTAGGAAGAGACGATGGCAAGACAAAGGGCGAATATGCCCCAATCCTCTATCGTACTGATGAATGGAAGCTCATTGACTCCAAGACGACCTGGCTTAGCGAGACTCCCGACAGGCCCAGTCGCGGCTGGGACGCTGCTCTACCAAGAATCTTTACATGGGCAAAGTTCCAGAACAAAATTAGCGGCGGTGTCACTCATATCTCCAATACTCATTTCGACCACGCAGGACCAAAGGCAAGAGAAGAGTCTGCCAAGTTGATAATCAAGAGAATCCCTTTATACTCTGGTAATAGTCCTACAGTCTTAGTGGGCGATTTCAATTCGACTGATCGTGATAATGCTTACTCGGTAGTGGCCACATCTCTAAACGATACATCGAAAATAGTTCCTCAGCCTGATCATTATGGCCATACTCTGACATACACGGGATTCAATGACAGTGAGACGCCAACGAGAATCGATTATATTTGGGTAACCAAAGATATAATTCCCGTCAGTTACGCTGTGCAACACAATCGTTATCATAACATTACATATTCCGACCACCGACCAGTTATCGTTGATATTGTGCACAAAGCAAATAGCACAAGCAGCTAGCACAACGTAAAGCAAACTAGTCAAGTGGTTTATTTATTATCATAATACATTATTGAGGATCGAGAGTGCGTGAATTATATTGAAAACCCAATGGCTATGTTAGTTAGTTAGTATCCTAGTCCTCGTCCTTCCTTCACACCTACACCTTTGTACTCACCATTAGCGTCTGCTGAAGTAACTCAAAAGAATCAAAGTCGGCAAAATCAGACATAGAATCCAGCGGAGTGCCCATGAGTACCGACGACGAGAAGGGCGTATTCGGGCTCTGTGCCTGGTTCGCAACACTGTTGTTGTCCTCATTGACAGTACTATCACTGTTTCTCTTCATCTGCTGAAAGTACTTATATCCCATGGTGGCTCCTCCCCAGGGAATACAAATCTCTTGCAAATAACTCAATAACAAGGTAAACTCATCACGACCAGTCATTTGGTGAAACGTCTGCATTTCGTCTTGAACAACCGTCTTGACAAACAGCGACAGACACAGACTGATGAAATACTCAAAAGTCGGCAGCGACTTTGCTGCTGAATACCGGTCAAAATAACCCGAGCACACGTTTAGAGTCAAAGTGACTATTGTTCCAGGAGTAAGAATGTTTTTACAGGTTCTAAGAGTCTCACTACTATCCATAAAGTGAAGATTGGCTGTGAACGCAAAGAAACAGAGTAATAGGTTGGCCTTATGAGGTAGTAACTGACTTCCAGAACACGTATTGCTGGCTGTGAACTCGATAAAACTACAATGAGGAGGCATTTTCATGGCCCAGTCATCTAATTGATATGAGATGCGCGATAACAGACTTTTCTTGTCTTGTGGGCTGTACTTTGAATACCGAGGAGAGTTTGTTTCACTGATAAGACCGTTGATTAGCTTTGTAAGTTCGTAAAACTGATTAAATATGCTCAGGGTTCTGGCCGGCTCGGCTGTTTGACTAGACGGAGAAGGACGGTCTGTTTGTGAAGAGCTATCGGGAGGACTCTTTCCCTGCCAGTTTGCATTTGGCTGTTTCCACAGTTCCCATTCTTCTCCGTTCTCCTCCTCGGGCGACGTGAAAAAGTTATCTACCCCCACCTGCGGTTCACGGCCCAATCTTCCAGATATCAGAGTATCAATTACACAGCAACATTTCCAGGTTCTTCTAGCATACAGATTATCGGTCTCACTGACATGTAACCCAATCACATTGGCCATTCGAACAGCATTTCCAACAATGAGATAACTATTTGACCAATGTCCTTTACCGTAGAAATAGAATCCTTGTATAAGCATTGCCTGGACACTTTCCAACGAGTATTTGCAGTCGAGAGTACAGATGGTGAGATCGTGCATAATCCTGGACTTGTAGGAATCCTGTTTGGGAGTGCCAACATTGGTAAGATTCAATCCCATCATTATTGTTGACCATAATAGGCAGTTGGCGCCATTTTTAATAGTAGCATCCGACGAGTAAAGAAGCTGAACCAGTTTGCTCTTCTCTACCATTGGAAGCAATGGATGTATATAGGCGAAATAAGTATCCAAAAGGTCCATAACGCTATGGGACGAGATGATTGATTGCCAAGCCGATACGTCAAAACGAGCTTGAGTCAACCGTAGACGTTCAAAGCTGGCATAAAATGATTCATCGAACCCACTACTTGGGCCCATGAACCGCACCTCGCTACTGGCGGCGGCAGGATTTTCCGGGTCGTCTGGTTCTTCGGGAATTGGTACTTCTTTCTTGATCTCCACAGGTCGCAGTTCATCATCTGCTACTCCCCCAGTGGCAGAAGACGACGTTGGGCTTGTTATAGGCAGGCTGGAGGATTCGGACCCAGGCCCCGACACGGCCCCTGTCCCGGCTTCGATCCCGGTTCCGGATCCAAACATGGCACCAAATTCAGACGAAGACACGTTATTATCACTCTCGTTTGCAATTCCAGTCAGTTTGTTGTGAGATAGCGGCTGTTTATTCTTTGATGATCCAATGCCTCTTGCTGGCATCTCTTCAAAGTCCTCGACTTCCAACATAGATAAGATAACCGCGCGAGACTGTGAGTATCGTTCTCTTGTGACCGCCGGAGTCTCTTGAGCAATTGTGTTTGCAAACGACGAAACAACCTTGTAGCCGTCATCCAATTGCTCAATCAATAGGGCTACCAAAGAAACCAATTTCTCGTTTGAAGTCTCGAGCTTTTGCAGAAACCCCGTCGGGACGCCTCGTTTTTTCGGGGCCGTATATGAGCATGGAGTTTCGGCAACGGCACAAGCATGGCATGGCATATTGCCATCGCACTTGGCACGTTTTCTCCGACATGGATCACAAGCATGACGATTCCGTCGTCGCTTCGTTATGCCCTGAGAAGATTGGATCTGAGGAGCATAAGGGAATTGCGAGTCTGACAATTCCGCTAGAGACATGCTGGAACTGGTTCCATTCATTCCATTCGGTTTAAATACACACACTCGTCGCTGGTAGGACTAATATAGCAGCATCCCGTTTCAAGACAACCACCCGCTGGATAGCTTGTATTGTAGCGCCGTACTGATCTTTGTCTGCATGTGCAACGGACCGCTGCAGGAGAAATAGTTTAAATACAGACGGACCGTTGGACTTGAGCGTTATCTAAACGGCTCGTAAACGTCGCTAGTAATCACAGACAGTCAAGCGAGTAGTGTAAGTGTGCCCCTAACGCTGCCACGCCAACGAGGTCTGCTCGCTTCGCGAGCAGCAACGGGTCTGGGCAGCGCCCAGCCGCCGGAGGCAGCCCCCGCTCGCGGCGGACCAGACCCTGATCGCCCGGAGATTGCAGGTGCATCAAGCGGCTGGAACGCAGACTGGAAAACGAGGCAGCCAGGACGGTGGAGGAGATTGTGATTGTTGGTGTTTACTGTTTCTGTGATAATGTCGCTATTGCTGGAAGCGGTGCTGTTGTTTGCACCGCTGTTTGCGATTGCAATGTATGTGGACCATCAAATGAACTGGTATTGTTGGGATGTTTGTGTGGATAATCTCACGAGTGAGGAAGCAGGTGATGGTGGTGAAAAGGCCGAGTCGTGCACTGCTAGGCCCAGCGGGAAAGCTATTTATTTCATCACGGGCGGATCGGGATATATCGGGTCTTGGATAGCTCGTTCGCTGTTGATAAGAGGTGATTCGGATATCTATGTCGTTGACAGTGAACCAGTACCAAAAGACCTGGCAAGACACGGGGTCCGGTTTGTGGCAGTGGACTTGACTGACGAGCGGGAAAAGCACAAATTGAGTGATCTGCTTGACGATGTTGTCAGTGAATCGAGCTCGGTAGTCATTTTCCATTGTGCAGTCACTGCCATGCCCAACCCCCGCAAACGGGGGTGCGATTCGCGTGTCGATGGACCAGAAGCAAATCTTCGAATGGCTCAGTGTTTGGTCGACTGTTGTCTGCCAGTCAAGAGCAGTTGTGTGATTATCAACCTTGGAGATGCGCTATCGGTGCGCACTGCTCCTGTTTGGCTCAATCCATTCCGCATCGAGTCATGGAAAACAACGTCTGAGCACCATCACACCAAATCACCGTCCTACATTAATAGCTATGCCTATTACAAGGCGGCGTCTGAGGAACTGATTCTGGCGTCTGGTGTTGCTTCAGTGTCGTTAAGAATCCAGGGGTTTGTCACTGGCCATCTGGGAGATTCTTTCCTGACTCCGGCTCTATTATATAATGGAGGTCTGTTGCATTCTCAGGGAGTTCCAATCTGTTTACTCCACGTTGAAGATGTTGTTCGAGCGTGTCTTTTATGGGCAAGTCAACTGATAGACCAACACCAACACCCAGCAACTGCATCTAAACAATCTCGACCTCGCATCTTGACTATCTGTACGCTTGAAATGACTAATCTGGGGGTTGTATATAACTACATTTCCAAACGACGGCCGTTTCGAACCATCAGAATACAACCTATTATTGTGCTAGCAGTCAGTTACATGATGGCTGTTTACAGTGGTATCTTCAAACTGGTTACTCGCTCGCCCAGTGGTATAACCAAAAAAGAAGACTCGCTACTGTCTGGTGTTGCCCGATCACTGACACCAGCTCGATTTAACGTGTTACAGACAGCTCATCTACCCTCCAAAAGGGACTACGACGCCATTCACGACCATCTAAGATTCACTATTCAGTACTCTGTGCGAGATATCCTTGATGAGATATTAGCTGAAGAGAAGACGATAAACGAGAGAATGAAAACCAACAAGTGTAAATAGCCAGCTCTCACACAGTATATTAATTTACAAGACTACTTTTGATGCAGGGACGCACCCCCACCCCCTGACCTCGTACCCCTCACGTGACGTGCATTCTACCCTTTTCCAACAGTTTGTGAAATTTCAGTTTTTCCAATTTCACACCCAACGTCAACTCCAACAACCATCACAGCCCAAAATGTTTTACCGAATCCGCGCTATCCGCTCGACCATTGGCATGCCCAAAACAATCAGAGAAACCTGTATTGCTTTAGGGCTAAAGAAAAGAGGCCATATCGTGTACAGACCCGTGGATGCTGGAGTAGCAGGACAGATTCTCAAGATCAAAGAACTGGTCAATGTTCAGATTGTCGACAAGGCCCTTACGAGATCGGAAGAGCGTCTTTTAAGGAGAGGTCCGCCTGGATTCACTGTTGAGAAGAGCTCTTAGAAAAGTGATCCACTGAAAAGTTCGGCTCGTTTCCCTGCATTCTGTCCTGGTGACATTCATGTTGTATATATATATATCTAAATTATTGTGAATACGTCTGTTATAAGCGTTAGTGATAAGCGTTTCTGGGTAGACGGATATTAGTATCTTTTTCGACTGGCAAAAGAAGAAGAACCTGGTCTCTGGCCCTGGAAACCATCGTATGCCTCGGGCCTCTGGTTCTCTGGCAGGGTATTATAATCGTAATTGTATCTAGGATTATTTGCCATCATCTGAGGCTCATCACGGTAAAATCCCTGCGACGACGCCGACATTTGCTGTCGAGAAAAGTCATCATAGTATGAACCAGGCATCGTGCCGGGTGCACCTCGGTACGACGCGGATGATGATGAGCCTGGCCGGTGCATCGATGGCTCCGTTCTCCCCTGATACAGTCGGCCATTTGGAGTGAATCCATTATCCGTACGTGACGACCGATATTCATCAGCAGCTGGTTGCATGTTTGGTGCTACTGGGAATGACACCGATCCTCCAGGAATGCTGCCAATTGCTCTACGCGAGTATCGATCAGGTGAAGCAAATCTATGATCATTCCGACTAGGGGTCTGAGGTGGTGGTAGAAACATGGCTCTTCCTCGATATCCGCTGTCTTCTTCTCGAGGTGGATAATTGGGTATACCGTTTCTTCTATAAGAATTGGCATTAGAACTGTATGGTGGGTCGTTGATATTACTAAACTGCTGCTGATGCTGCTGCTGCTGCTGCTGCCGATACTGATGTTGTGGTGGTGGTTGTTGTCTTTGAAACCGGTCTGGCTTCTTGTCATAATAATTCACGTCTCTTCTGCCCTTGGATGGTAACCCAGTTGATCCATTGTTATTAAACTGATCCCGGAACTTGACCGGCGTATAATCCACCAATTGCTTTCCAGTTGCTGGATCGATTGTGGCATTGTTTCTCTGATCTGGACTATAGGTCTTTTCGGGAGTGTCGACCAACGACGAATCGACCATTCTCAGAACATTTTCGGGTCTCACAGTGTCGTTATTAACATCGGGCTCGTCTTCGCCTTCAAAACGAATTCCAATTTCCTTTTTGATTTTCTTGACAGACCCCGTCCCTCCAGATGACTGTTCATGCTCATCGTCACGTTCTCTTTTCAACATTTTCTCCAGATACCTCGGTTTGAACTCTTCAATAAACCCATCGAGATCGTTTCCACCTAATGTCAGCTTGACCATTTTGTCTGAATCGGCCTTGATAATACTTGCCAAGGTGTCTTTATCGCTATTCTTACTATCACGACAGACATTGGCTCGTGATAACCCTGTGAAATTAGGTCTCTTACTCTCTGTATCGACAAATGTCGCTCCCAATGGCGATGTGATCCGAATAGGCAGTCGATTGGCTACAACGTTAGATTACAATGGCTCACCCATCCACCACATGACTTACGATATTCTGGCAACTCGGCCTCATGAGTATAATCTCCAGGGCGCACTACGCCTGGCTCGGAAATCGTCGAATAACCCAGCGGTGTATATGCCTTGGGCGATTGTGCACTGAAGATATCGCCATACTGAAGCGGTACGGGAAGAGTACGCGGGCGAGAGCCGGCACTATGGGATCCATTCTGTCTGTCACGGCGGTCTGTTCGTCCGTAGTTGCTTCTGTTTCTTGACTGTCCACTTCCACTTCCACCTCCACCTCCACCTCCACCTCCACCTCCACGTCCTCCACCCGTTCTTCGAGGCCCTGTTACAGGCCTTGACGAGATATAAGGTCGTTCTACGTATGACATTACAATCTGTTCCACTACGGTGATTGTATAAACCAGCAGACTGTTGTTGGTGTGAGAGTGATCTGTGGAATTTAATGAACATTGCAAGCGCACAGCCGTACCACCCATACGCAGGGTCCACAGAGATTCAGGAACAGACAACTATTGGCTTGCCTGGTAGTTGTCATCGATGGCAAGCCAGCACCCTAGTGTGATTCGTGGCATATCTCATATGAGCCGTACTTGCAGTTTACCCGATGATTGGATGGCATTGGATCATAGTCCTCGGTAAACACAGTTACCACACTTTTCCTCGATAAGAGGCAAAAGCAGGCACTTATCAGTTATTGTGCCTGCACCCTAGTTAACTATCTTGTAGTTCATGGACAATCAGCTCTGAATCAACGACATTCCCGTCGTCAACACTCATCATGTATTACGTTAAACGGGCCATCTATGGACCGGATGCTCGAGAACAGAAACAGAAATGCAACGCTCTTATTCGCAAAAACCAGCGGGAAATCGACAAACAGCTGTCGTCGCTGAATTCGCTGGAAATCAAATCCAAATCGATGATTAGAGCAGCAGCCAAAAGGAGCGACATGAAATCGGCCAGGCTGCTGGCTAAAGAAGTTTACAATATAAAGGGCCAGAGGTCCCGACTACATAAATCCAAAGCTCAACTCAACTCAGTGGCACTACAAGTCAACGAAGCCTTTGCGATACAGAAACTACAAGGAAGCATGAAATCAAGTACCGGGTTAATGAAAGAAGTCAACTCGCTGGTTCGACTGCCAGAGCTCATGGGTACAATGTCTGAGCTCAGCAGAGAGCTCATGAAGTCCGGTATCATTGACGAAATGGTGACCGATACACTCGATACTATTGACGAGGCTGACTATCTCGAAGATAGTGAAGCCGAAGAGGAAGTGAATGCCATTTTGGATGAAATCATTGGAGGCAAGGTCCAACAAGCAGGACAAGTTCCTACCAAACTGCCCGACCAGCCTATACAAGAACCCGAAGAAGAGGAAGAGGAAGCTAACGAGGCGCTATTGGATAGTATGAGACAGCGGTTGAAAGCGCTTCAGAGTTAGATATTTATATATGTCAAGTCGATTGTATGTGCCTCGGGCATGATTCTCTAACATGTTATCCTACCAATCGCAAGAACTTTATAGTTAGATGATGAATTCAAATCAGTGGAATTGAAACCAGTAGTATTTTCCGTTTTATCCCTTACTTGTCACCAGTGAAGCCATTTTTGGAGATAAAGTCCCGATATAGCCATATTCCATATTCACCCACGCAAGTAAACATCCCCCCTGAGTTCACGTCTGGTCTAAACACAATGGACGTAGACGACGTGGATATTGGCGTAACAAAGGCAGCTCCATCGTTGTTGGCCGAGATCAGAAGCATTCTACTGGACCTGGATACTAATGGAGGCACCGGTATCAAACTGAACCGATGTTTGGATCAGTTTCAAGAGGCTCCTCAATTGCTAGATCCGATTCTGAAATCCACCATTTCCCAGTTGACTAGTGCAATTCTCAAAGTAATAGAGGCAAGAACAGACACTTGTAGTGCTGAGCGCAATGAGTGGGCTTTTGATGTCTTATACACTCTTAGCAAAGTACGTGGGTATAAAACAGTCTGTCAGTTTCTACCTTCCAATGTCCAACTGCTCGAAGATATCCTCAGTTCACTAGACGGTGGTCTAATCCATGAGTCACTTCCTGGTGGTGCCTTTTCTCCTAAAACATGGCAGCAGAGGTATTGTCTTTTATTATGGCTCTCTATCCTCATTCTAGCACCTTTTGATCTGGGGATCTTTGGCCCAGACATCCAGGACAGACTCTATCGACTAGCCAGAAAATACATATTTGTTCCTGGAAAAGAGCGGGACGCTGCTGTTATAGTGATGTCAAGACTAGTTACTAGATCGGATACTATCTATACGCTTCTGCCAAAGTTCTTTGTCGATGTTGCCGACCTATGGTCCAGTTCTCAGAATGACGCTATTTTCGCCAGACTGGGAATCTTACAAACTACCGCCATGATATTTCAACTTGCTCCCTATAACAACACGAAACTCTCAAAGGAATACGATCAATTTGTTGAGGATATTATATTAGACCAAAATACAACCTCATCTACTTCTATCATTGATAAATTACGCGTCAAGAACCTCGGCAGAATAGCTATAATGCTATTATCTCGTCTTGAGACCACTGACAGTAGTGATGACAAGTCTTTTGAATATATCGAGGAGATCATTGGAATGCTGCTGAAATTTCTGTCTCACAAAGATACGCTTGTGAGATACAGTGCTTCTAAAGCTATTGCCCGTATCGTTCATAAACTTTCTCATGACGACTTTAAAATGGATGTCATTGATGCGGTGTTTACAATTATTGATGGCGATGGAAGCGCCGGTGCTGACGCCAGTTCAGTCTGGCTCTATTTCGACCGTGCGTCACCATCTTCCTGGCATGGTTCTTTACTATGTTTAGCAGAAATGCTGCGAAGAAGACTATTAGATCCGAAAACACATTTTAAAAGACTGACCACCATCCTTAACCTATCGCTTCGCTTTGAACAGCAGAAACTAACCTACTCGTTGGGCGACAATGTTCGTGACGCAAGCTGTTATGTGTGCTGGTCGCTATTCCGAGTTTATCAGCATATTGACAATGAAATCATTGATTCCTTGTTTAGAGATCTGGTTAGTCTTGCCTGTTATGATCCAGAAGTCAACATTCGTAGAGCGGCCTCTGCTGCATTGCAGGAGGGAGTTGGTCGCCAGGGAGGATGTCAGGGGAACGTCGAAACTCAAATAGGACTGGTGCAAGTAATTGAATATTTCAAGGTCGGACTGAGATCGAGATCATACCTTGAAGTCGCGCTTCAGGTGTATAAGTTGGGTTTCAAATCTGTCGTCGACTATGCTTTACAGAGGACTGTAAGTAATTGGAACCCAGTGGTACGACGACTTGGCGGTGAATCTCTAAAGATTTTAGCACACAATAGTGATGATAAAACCATTCAAATGATAATCCAGCAGCTTCTCGATATGTATGACGCGAGAGACATGGACATACGACATGGCACTGTGTATGCTCTGGGAGAAGTTCTTTCAATAAAATCTTCTTTTATCGAGTCTAAAGTCAACAATAACGACAGAATTCTTTCCATTTTGAACGATTTTACAGAATACGATTTAAAACAAGACAATGAGGTTTTAAATTGTGATGCGTTTTTGCATCTATATCGATGTCTAATCATTCACAACGCAAGGGTATATAAGAAGGATACATTTCTCAACAACCTGACCTCATGTCTAGAGCTTACTGATAAACATGTGGTCGATGGTGTACGCCAAACAATGTTGCTCATTGAGAAAATAACTGACAGCAAAGATATCATTTCCCCAGAAATGACATCTCTGTGGATCCAGCGCATGATGCGTGGTAAAAGCACATTTGCATTTGCTTTAGGATTGGTTTGTCCCTCACACATGGCGCCTACACAGATGAAACAGATCTTCTCGGGCCTCACTAGCATCATTAAAGGATCGAATGAAGTTTCCCTTGTGGATTTCGCGACCAGAGCAAAGGCTGTACAGAGTTTGGGAAGATTGATTCTTGCTCTGGAGACGGTGCCAGATGGGTGCAGTATGGAGGAATATCTTGATAGCTTGATAACTGCCCTTAGTGATTATACAATCGACTCAAGAGGTGATGTCGGCTCATGGGTGCGTGAAGTGGCCATAGATGAATGCTCCAAAGTGTACAAGTGCAAGTTTGCATCTGTTGCATTCAATGAAAAAGTGGTAGAAAGGCTTTTGGGAATGAGTGTGGAGGTGCTGCTGAAATTAAGAGTCAGCGCTATTCAGCACTTACAGAAAATGTCATTGGATGTCCCGTTGGATCGCATTATCAGATCTGTGCCAGCAGATTACGAAAAGTCGGCCAAAGTTCTCTTTTCACACTTGACGCTGGTATTTGATTTAGATGAAGAGCTAAGTCGGTCGACCTTGAGCGAGTTTCTGATTAGCTACGTAAGTTCAGCTGGAGCTCAACACGCAAGTGAAGATACCCTTCGAGGGTCCCTTGATGCACTTGTGGATTACCTTCGAAAACTAGAGCTCGATCGACTGGAACGATTCTTCTCTAGGTTGTGTGAATTACTGGATATTCGCGTCTACGGAGCCAAGACTGTAACGTGCACTTTGAAAGTTGTAGCCAGCACTCTCGAAAGCGGCTTGCTACTGACGTTGTACTGTAAACGTAACAGGCATGTTCTTATTTGTCGGCTGTACGCGAGGACGTTTAACAGCCACATAAATACCAAAAGTTTGCCGAGAATATTTGCCGCTCTAGATATATTCTCGGAACTGGCTCAATTAGGTCATAGCGATTCTGGAAAGCGACTGGCTATCCTCTGCCGGCATTCATTCCCAGTGGTAAGAGTACGAGCTGCTGAATTGCTAAGGGAAGTGCTCATGTCAGTGCTTGATCAACTGAACGAACAGGATGAACAATCTGCTATAGAAGTGGTTGATATCCTGGAAGAGACCGACTGGGCTAGTCTTGACTATAAACGGCATGCACAACATATACAGAGTCAAGTCAACAATTTATTATGAGACAAGTTATTAGATAAACGACGAAATATATATAAAAAATGGCGACATGATTTCATGACCGTTATATGCGAAAAATAAAAAAGAATAAATGTATATAAATAAAATAGAAAAGCCTTTTTTGTCCTGTGCCTGTGACTATGCTGCTCCTATTACTCTTCTTCGCTCGAAGAGAGGTCCTCTTCTTCTGGCCGTCTACCGGAAACAAACCCTCGAAGGCTTATAGGCCCTGATGAGGAAGAACCACCATTCTTTAATGCCGGGGAGGAAATATTAGCAGAAGAAGATTGAGCATGGTGGTCCACGATGGTGACGCTGTTTACATTATCATCTTCGTCACTCTCTTCACTGTCGTTAGGATTGATACGCTCAATCTCTTTTGTAGGAGCCCTTGTAATTGAATCATCTTCAAGAGACTCTTCCAATTCGTTGGCCAGTGCTCCTAGAAGGTCGTCATCGTCATCGTCGTCGTCGTCATCAGCATCTCCGTCATCAGCATCTGCCATGATTACATCGCCGGAAATATCTGTGCGAGACGTCTCATTAGGCTGTGCATTCCGTGGCAAGGATTTCGAAGCAACGCGGCCTCTTCTCGGTCTAGCTATTGGCGCTGAAGGGGCAGTTGGAACAGACTTTTTCGCAGTAGTCGGCCTTCCAGGTCTTTTGTTTGTAAGAGTGGGAGCAGGAGCAGGTTCGGGAGCCGTTGTGACTGTTGGCGGACTGGACTCCTGTTTCTTGACTATACTCGATTTGCTGGACGAGCTGTTTGACAAGTCTAATAAAGAAGGCTCAGAAAGAGCCTTTTGAACCGGCGAGGCCGATCCCGACTCAGAACTGGAGCTGGATACGGATCTTGCAACAGGCCGACTAGTATGCACTGTTTGAGATGCTGGTGACGATGCAGAAGGAGACGGATTGTCCAGAGACAGCGGCGATGCCGTGGGCAAAACCAAACCATTCGAGGTGCCATTTTTCTTGAGCTTCTCTCTACTGGGGTTGATTCTCAGAGTAAAGTCCAATTGATGGAGTTTGAAAGATTCTGTTTTCGGGTCATATACTAAAACACAGTCGACATCTTTACCACCGGTTGCCTGTCCGCGAAATACATGGTTCTCTGGTCCAGTGTCTTCAATGACAAAGTCGTCTTTTTCTCGACTAAGTTTCAACTTAGAAGATACTCCTAAAGAATCAGGTCGAAACCCATCTGTTTGTAGTTGATAGTTAGCACCACCCATTGGATTGCACTTTTCGTCTGTTACTTACATCTCAAAGAAAATACATTATCATTGGCAGTCGGCGTCGGGCTGTTAACATCTCTTCCTCTCTTTTTCAATTTCGATAGCAGTTTGGCGTCTACAATGACATCAAAGTCGCCCTTGGCAGACGCAAAATCCATAATGCAAAAATTAAATGGCAATAAATGTCACTAAATATCACTAAATATCTCTTTGATAGTAAACAAGACTGAATGAATTACTCAATACAATGTCAGATCTTTAGTGTCGATGCGCTAGTCTGTCGGATCCAAACTAATACACAATCAGGCGCAATCAAATGCCATGAGCTCCATGTGATATTGACTTTTGATGCTTGGTTTGGAATCAAACACTCAGGTCGTCGATAGGTGGAGAGCAGCGTCAGAGCAGCAGCACTCGAGATGGTCACGTTATTTCAGGCAGGCAGGAGCCGCGTGTCGTGAGTGTCGAGATTATATAGGTCGACGACTACTACGCTACGTTTGTAATTTAA
>JAJMIG010000185.1:0-21384 GCA_030583365.1 Sugiyamaella japonica | reverse complement strand
CAGAGCACGCTCCTCGCCCGAGCGAAGCGAGCTACGGGTCTGGGCAGCGCCCAGCCGCCGGAGGCAGAGCCGGTGTACGGTCCCCGCACGAGCGAAGCGAGCCACGGGTCTGGGCAGCGCCCAGCCGCCGGAGGCAGACCCCGGCCGGCAGTTGTTCAATCATAAGATGTGCATCACAGGGAATACAAAAATAAATAAAGACATAGCCGTGAGCGTGACAGTGTTCGTTACGAGATGTACACCTTGTTGATGATGGCTATCTCGCGACAGAGAATGTGCCAATCGACCTCGCGCAGCCAGCCCTCGCCGTTCTGTCTGTTCATCTCCTCCCACTTGACGAGCTCGTACATGAAGCGCAGATTGGGCTGGATAATGACGTTCAACCGGCGGACTCGCACAAACAGGTACGCTCGAGGCAGACCGACACTGAGCCGCTTCATGACCTCTGCGATACAGACGGTGGCGGACCGCGACACACCCACTCTACAATGAACCAGGGTCGGCTCTCGGGCCTTGAATCCTTCATCTATAAACTGTAAACAGGCGGCCAGAGAGCTCGTGAGGGCGTCGACTCCGTCGTCCTGGATATTGTCCATATACATTACCTTGGTCAGTCCATTATAGGGTCTATCATAGACACAGCTGCCGCCGGTGGCGTCGGCACTGGACGGCGTTCCCCCGTCGTAGCTCATCCAGGTCAACGACTCGCCAACACTGAGGATCCGCTTGATTCCCAAATGAACCAACATTTCTGGGTTCTCGGCATGAAGTAGAGACCCGAGATACATATGAGGCAGGATTTTAGACGGCAAGCTTCCATCTAACTTGACGAACCAGGACGGCATTTCATGTGGAGGTGGAGGAGGTGGTGGTGGCGGTGGCGGTGGTGCTGGTGGTTGTGCTTCGTCTTCCTTGATATAAACGGCTCCAGAATAACTATGGAACTTGCTACCAGCAATAGCTGGCGAGTACTCCAAAAGCATTCTCTCTAAGGCCATAATCACCAACACATCGACAGTGAAACAGAAAAAAGGACGACTGTATTTGACATGCAAGTCGATCCAAGCTTGAGAAGACGGCACTCCGGTCGAATAGATGATATAAGCCAGTGCCAGGAGACTCGTCTCTGTGTAGCCATCGTTGCAATAAATCAGTACTCCTGCCTGTCCGTCTCGATACGGCACTTTGGATCGTAAATACAAGAGCTTGCACAGACTGACAATAGCAAAGAAAACATCATCATTACATTCCGATAGCGGGATGGATCCTGAAGAAGGGAACTGGATAGATAAGGGCGTCAGTGTGGTGGTGGTGGGAGTGCCATTTTCACTACACTCTAATATCGTCTCTGCTTCCTTGACATACTGGTCAAGAACTTGGAAAGGAGGCAGTTGAGGCCCTTCAAAACATTCTATAAACGTAGCCCAGTTTCTTGCCCGAATCGACTCTTCATTAGAAGATGCTGTACTACTAGGAGAATGACACATGTCGATATACGTTTCAAAGTCCACTGTGTTGCCTAGCCATACTCCTCCTCCAAAAGTTTGTTTCTTTGTACCTGGCTCGTTTAAAGGTCCGATAGGAGAAGCACTCGACATCATGGACATTTCTACCCGTTCATGAAACAGAAAATTCGAGTCCCAGTTCTTGAGCCGGACCTCCTCTTCATCGACGATATGAGACTGAGGAGGAATCGACACTGCGTGAGGAGCAATGTATAGAATGTCTTCGACCGTCGCATCACACAGAAAAGTATTATAGTATTCAAGATGAGGATTGGCCTTGTGAAACTCGTGCTGGGCCTGGGCTACCAGAAGAGCGATTCTGCGAGCATGATGACGGTCTTTGGGATCCGGACAGTAGATGCAAATGTCCGATAGGGTGGCCCATTTCGCTACCTGGATCTGGAAATTCCGCAACGAGATTCCCTCGGGAGGATCCAGGTATAAGAATTTGCCTGCGTATATGGAATCTGGAGGTGTAGTGTCTATGGATTCAGAGTCTGAACCATCCACCATGTCGACATCAGAGTCTGACATTAGTGGTGGAGTAGATCCGACGACATGAGCAGGAGTTTGTTTTCGAGGCGTGGCGGTGGTAGAAGTAGCGGTAGCGAGAGCGGGGGCAGTAGTCATAGCATTCACATTCGCATTCGTGTTTGCTGTCGCTGTCGCATTCGTGTTTGCTGTCGCTGTCGCATTCGTGTTTTCTGTCGCTGTCGCATTCGTGTTTTCTGTCGCTGTCGCTGTCGCATTCGTGTTTGCTGTCACCGGCGCCGTCGCGGCCCCCATCTTCACCAAATCAACTAACCCATCCACCCGACTCCATTCCGTCTCATCATTATCATTATCATTATCTTCTTTTCTCATTAATATCTCGTCAGCAGTCACGGTTCCTACCAATGTACCGTATGCATTCGCCTCATCACCGACCTTTAGAATCATCAACCCGCGGATCTTGTCTGGGGTCTTGAACATTGACGAATCGTCCAGCAAGTCCTCATTGACTTGCGATAGATCGAAATACACGCCCGAGCTGTCTCGATACCTCTTTAACGGGTCGAGAAACGCCATTTGACATAGGTTGCTAGGATGTAGGCCGTGCATCCAGGGGAACACGGAATCAACGTCTGGAAGATGCTGTGAATAATGATAATCTATAGCTGCCACCAGGGTTTCTGCCGAGATAAGAGCCACCTTGGCATTCGGCGTCTCACATGCAATGTGTCTAATATTGGCCGGTTTCTGTAAAGGGGGAAGAATGGTCTCGATGGTTTCGACATGTTTTGTGATCTCTTCAGTAGGAGACTCTGGGGGAGTAGCAGGAGCACTTTTCGTAGGAGGTGGCAGTGGGGGCACCATCAGTGGATCGCGGTTCTTGAACCCATTTGTTCCTGCTGGTGGAGTGAGAATCGTCAACGAGTCAGTAGTGCCAGAGTCGCCGCCTGGCGATGTTGGAACAGGCGGTAGAGGGATATTCAAGTGAGCTGTAGCTCCTCCTCCCGTACTATCGCTATCGCTCGTTGATCGCTGATGGTGGTGGTGATGATGATGATGATGATGTCGAGAGTAATGGATGGAAGCCTGGGGCGGTGGTGGTGGTGGTTGAGGTTGGTGCTTCTTGGCCTTTATAGTGTCTATGGAGATCTGTAAGTTGGATGATGGTGATGGTGATGGTGGTGGTACATTGGCATTACCGTTGAGCGCAGCATTCGGCCGCGTAGAACATGGATCTGAAGCAGATGATACAACGGCTGGAGATACAACAGCAGACGATACAACCGCCGGTCGTTTAGTACGCCGCTGTTGTGGATGCATATGATTCAGGGTGAGAGAAATGCCATTTTCCGTCCGGTTCGTCGTGGTGGTGGCAGCGCTGGTGATGGCAGTGGCTCCGGTCGCGGCAGATCCAACATCTTCTGGGTCAGGAGACGAAGATGAAGTGGCAGGTGCGACGGCCACCACTTCAGAATAGGCCATTTCGCGGCGACAACTGAGGTCCAGGATGGATGTCCACTAAACCACGCCTACAGAATAGTTAGTAAAACCACCATTAGACCTCTCATACACATCTGTACACCGTCATATCATCACATCAGTCCACTACTCACGTTGATAAGTACACACCGATTAATCTTACGTTTCACTTTGTGGTGATACGCTATGAGCAAACTTTCGTTCAAGATTAATCTTAACCCGAGGAGATATCGATTTGGTTTGGTCTGGGCAAGAAAGCTTAACTGAAACGAAGATAGCGGATGTGGAGTGATGGTGTTGTGGTCGAGTGACCGGAATACGGGTCGACTGATCAGGATCAGACTTGTCGGGCGAGAGTCGTGGGGTCGAGTGTGAATCGAGTTTACTTTTGTCTGCTCCGGTCGGTTCGTAGTGTTCAACCTCGCTGTTAGCCGTTGCAACCTAGAGATTCGTGTGACCTGAACAAAACGGTGAGCAGCAGAGCAGGAAGCAGCATCAGCAGTAGCGCGCCCAGCAGCGCAGCACAAACGCACGCCCAAGGGTGGAGAGACCGCCGCTCGCAGCACCAGCGGTGTGCATAACGAGCCGCACGTCTACATTTTTGTGCGGGCTGATAAGCAGCCGTGCGGCCGCCCGGTGCTGCGTTATCAGTTATCAGTGCATGCTAATCCCCCCTGAGACGGCTGAGTCCGCTGCGGTGCTGGGGTGGTGTGGTTGAGACTGGCGTTGTGTTTAGGTAGAGAGATGTGTTGGTTGGTGAGCGGTATGCAGTTGTCACAATGGCAGGTCCAGGAGCAGCACGAGGGATAGGAGGAGAGGAGAGGAGAGGAGACAAGAGCAGGAGCGAGCGAGAGAGCGAAAGAGTAAACAGGAGGCACATGGTGAAAGTTTGATATGCAGCTCCCATTCGTACCAAGGCATACAGCTGCATATTGTGAGACCACTGAGGGTCGTGGCCGTCCCTGGGACATGGCAGCGATTACAGTACGCTCACCAAGGTGAACAACAGGCGAGGTAAAAAGATCTACAGGAGTGTAAAGATAATAGTGGCATTTTCACTCTTGGTTCGCCGCTGGCTTTGGCGTGATGTGAACAGTGTTACGAGGTGAGCAGGATGTCTCAGGGGGTCTCAGCAGGGTCTCAGCGGTCGGTCTGGACAGGGTTCGGGTGAGTCACGTGCTGCTTTAATTCACTAGTATGTCTGGAAATATTTATTCAAAAGAACCAAGAGGACTACCGCTAAACCGGCCTCCGCAAGCTGAACCGAATGAGTATCTCATTATTCCTGTACGACTAATAACGGGCAAAATAACTACCCTTGTAAACGACCCCAACTACATTATAACCGTCACTTTTTGATTGCGCACCTTCCTGCAGGACCCTGCGTCCAGGCCCCTCCCCCTGCTCCCCACTCGAGCGAAGCGAGCAACGGGTCCGGGCAGCGCCCGGCCGCCGGAGGCGAAACCGGGGACCTCACGCATTCGCGGCCTTCCAGGCCTTTGCGTACAGATCGACATCGGCGAGCATCGAGACCTTGGTGGGCTTCCAGCCAGTGAGAGAAGAGAGACGGTTGGCGGTGGTGTTGACGGTGGTGCTGAAGGCGCGGGGGAACAGGCCCGAGGCGTCGTCGGCGATCTTGTAGTGGAGCTCGCCGGAGAAGCCAATGGCTCGGGCAGCGAGCTTGTTGATATACGCTATGGGCTCGAACGAGGTGGAGAGGTTGAAGACAGGATAGGTTTTGGCCAGCAGTGGCAGGTGGTTGATGACTGAAAGAAATCCTTGGGCCACGTCGTCGACATGGATCAGTGGGGCCACGGCGTCGTGTTTCAAGGGGATAATGGCAGTATCAGAGCCTTCCTTGAGGGCAGACAGAATGGGTCCCCAGGCAATACCCCAGATTGGACAGATGCCTCCGTATACAAGGCCCGGGCGGACGACTGCGACGTCGAACAGATGACCGGCTGCCAGAACCGAGTCTTCAGTAGCCGGTCTCCAAGCCACTATTTCAGCAGGAGGATGTGCGGCCCTGTCGGTGCCAACAATGTCCAAATCACTGACGGTGTCGACGGAATCTCCGTGGACCCAGAGCCCACTACAGTAGATGTAGCCAAGTTTGTTTGGAGGACCATGAGAGAATTTAGCGGCTCTGGCCTTGGCGATGGGAGCCAAGTCTGCCAGAAGCTTTGCGGTGATCTGGGGCGGGCCGGCGAGGTCGAGAATGACGTCTATTGCGTCGTCACGAATCACTCGAAGATACGACTCGGCTTCGTCTATAGATGCCTCAATGGCAATGACTTCGTTTTCTGTCAGGATCCGGGCTTTTTCGGGCGTTCTGGCAATCCCGTACACGCGATGATTCTGTCTGCGAAGCGCAGCAATAGTGGCAGCGCCGATATATCCGGTAGCACCGATGACGAGGACTTTAACCATGGTGACTGAGAGTGGTAGATGTGAAGTGAGAGAAGAAGCGAAGAAGTGAGAGAAGAAGGGGGGTTAGCCTACGGGTTTTATAGGCGGGGCCAAGTGGGGGCTCCGCGGGTATAACAGTCTGACGGAAGTTAAGTCCGATGCCGACGCTGCCGGGATGGAGCAGCAAAATGTTAGAGAAGCGATATCACCGATATGTAAAGAGACTTTGACAGGATTTGTAAGTTCGGTAAATATGGATATATCCGATGATAGGCGTTAAGAGTTGCAGTGAACAGAACTGGCGGCGATCGCGACCTGCTTTCGGACTTTTAATTCCGACAGGCCGGAGAAGAAGCATTTTATAATCAAATTAGAGAAATAAAAGAAGACGGAATAACAATTGTAATGAGGACAGCAGTGGTAGCGCTTGCCGCTGGAGTGACAACTTTAATGTTGCCCCCTGTAATAGGCTAACTGATATTGAAGAGTTATATTAATAGAAGTTTTGTTTTTCACTGAGTGTACACTGAGCGTATCTGAGCGTATATATCAGTTGACAAGTGGAAGGTGAACACCAGTTGGACGGTGAGGAGGTAGACGACGCCGCCTTCTTGCCCGGTAGCTTTCAAGGAAAATCATATCCCAGATACTGACTCCTACCCACCAATCCTGGTACAGAATACGAAGCTCACTGACACGCTTGTGGACCCATCGACATGTGTGTCCGACAATTCCGTGAGGTGGTTCTCGATGGCCATTTCCTGGAGTCGATGTTCCGGTAGAGGGGTTTTCAGGAGTTGGATTCTCGGGAGTTGGTTCCTCAGGGGTAGGTTCTTCAGGAGTTGGTTCCTCAGGGGTAGGCTCCTCAGGGGTAGGCTCCTCAGGGGTAGGCTCCTCAGGGGTAGGTTCCTCAGGGGTAGGTTCCTCAGGAGTAGGTTCCTCAGGAGTAGGTTCCTCAGGGGTCGGTTCTTCAGGGGTAGGCTCTTCAGGAGTTGGCTCTTCAGGAGTTGGGTTGTCTGGTGTAGGTTCAGGCTCGTCAGTCATTGTCTATAGAATCCACTTTGTCAGGATTTATTAAAGCCAACCACACACCAACGGCAATCCCCCTTTTATATATATAACATATCACCAAATAATCAATTATGGAACCTAAAAGCAAACAAACAAAAAAATAAAAAATAAAATATACATGTTATGTTATGACATTAGATAGACAGTCAATTGTCCCATCCCATAGCTTTTGCCAAAATGCCATCTGTAACCTTGTCCACCCGATCAACCACACTGGAAAAGCTATCCAAAGCAGGGCGCACGTCGAGAATGAACGAAGGCATGCCGTCATCTGTGTCGGGACCAGCATAATAATCAATCACATAACGAACTTGACTCCACTGGCCGTCTTCATTAGCACGCAAAACCGTCCAATCATGGCGATCAAAAGGCGGTTGAGTGCCATATTTGGCAGGCATGATTTTGCCGAGAATCTGAAGCATTTGAGCGCGAGGAGAGATATCGTCGGGACGGCCAGTGAATTTCAACAACCGAGGATTGATAGTCGACTTGCGGGTATAAGGCTGTTCCCATTTGAGAATCTCGTCCCAAGCTCCTTCGTTTAAAAAGTTGTGAACATCGACCATTGATTCCACGGCGTCTTCTGGAACCTCGCCGCCTCCTTTACGAAGCATAGCATTGAGCATTTGTTGAGGAGACGGGTATTCCCAAACTCCCTCTGTATCTGTTGTACCCTTTGGAATCGAAGACAGCGTTCGTTCGGTAGGCAGGGCAATGCGTTGACCTGGGGCTTTCTGGGAGGAGAGTTTGGGCATGTTATTAAGAGGATTAATGTGATCGGACAAAGGTTCAGAAGACCACCAGGATTTGTTAGCATTGTTTTCCTGTTTGGATTTGGAGTGATTCACAGGACATTTGTTTGTCTCGTCTGTAGGGGGAGGCGTGGGTGTACCGCCCCAAGAGCCCCACCAGGTAGCGGTTTCGTCGGCTTGCTTTGTTCTTAATTTCCCATGATCCACAGGGCACTTTGATCCACTTGCCTCGGTCCTGCTAGCAAATTTGTCTGTAAATCTACTGTGATCAATAGGGCATTTACCATTGGTTGAGCGCTGATAGGTTTGTCGGTTAGTCTGCTGTGTCTTTGTTGTGGTGTGTTGTTTGTCTACTCACATCAAGCTTATTCACAATCTCGCCAGCTGGACTGCTGGAATCTGCCCAAAACCAACCCATTTTGTAGTCGATGCTAGACTTTGGCAACAAAGCTCGAGATCAAACAAACAAGATCAGAATAAAAATGTAGAGAGGTCGCTTGCATAAGCAGTCTGTGCACCGCCGTACGTAGTGCTCGACTGGAGTGCACTGGGCGCTCGAGCGTTACTCTTGTTCATAATAGCTGAGCGACCCCCTCACGAAAACCAGGTCTGTTATGTACTGCTATATGCTATACACGTCTAGGTATGTAAATATACCCGTGGTAGTCAGTGAACAGGACCTTTAGACACCACCGCCCCACTCCATGCGGCAATCTCTCCGCACGGCTGCACAACCCGTGAACCTATAATCCCATGCTACGTTTTTGTCAATTGATTGATTTCATGTTGTAAACCAGCCAGCTAATCATGTCATTACAACTAACAAATGGACTCAAAAATAAAGACCTCGCCACAGTCATGCAGGACCTGGTCGTACGGTTCGTAATCAATTGCCCCCCACAGGACCTGGCGTCCACCGAGCGTCTGTTTTTCCAAATCGAAGAGGCCCAATGGTATTATGAAGACTTTTGTAGAGTGGAATCTCCCTCGCTACCATCCATGAAAATGAAAACTTTTGTAGAGCGCATGTTCACTTGTTGTCCCGTGCTATACTTGTACTCACAAGACATGCTGACTGATCTGTCGAAATTCCAGAGCTACAAAAGCTTGATCCCCGTGCGAGGGGCCATTATTCTCAACAAGAAAATGTCCAAGGCCCTAATGGTCAAAGGGTGGCGCTCAGAGTCGACCTGGGGCTTCCCCAAAGGCAAAATCAACAAAGACGAGCCGGACGAGCTGTGCGCTGTGCGCGAAGTCTACGAAGAAATCGGATACGACATTTCCCCGTTCATCGTGGCCGACGACTACGTGGAAGCCACGATCCAGCAGAAAAGCATCCGCCTGTACATTGTCCGCGGCATTCCCAGCAGCACGCATTTCGCGCCTCGCACTCGCAAAGAGATCAGTGTATGTCCCGGGAAGGGGGGGCTCTGCCTCCGGCGGCTGGGCTCTGCCCAGACCCGTGGCTCGAGCTTTGCTCGAGTGATGGGAGCGGTGGAGCGGTGAACTAACTGAGAGGGCAGAAAATCGAGTGGCATGATGTAAAGTCGCTGCCTACGTACTCGAAAAACAGGACAGAGACTACTACGAAAAGCAGGTATTACATGGTGGCGCCGTTCATGCCGGGACTGGCGAAGTATATCGCCCGTGCCAAGGGCCTAGCATCCAGTCTGACCAAGTCGGAGACCAAGGCGCTCAAGAACCTGCTGGGAGTGGGCAAGCAGCACAGTAGCGTGGTGTCCGAGACTGTCAGCCAGGAGGATAACGACGAGGCAGCGTTCCATTTGCTGAGCTTATTGAAGAACGGACCAGGGGGGGTTCCCGGAGCAGGCGCCGTAAGCGCAACAAACGGAGCAAACGGGTTTGCTGGACAAGCATCTCCCGCTCCAACCGGCTCCGGCACCGCTTCTTCGGACAGAAAAATCCTACTTGATTTGCTTAACCAGGGCGCTGGCTCCATCGACGACGCAACCAACGAAGAGCACCAATTGGAAAGTGCCAAGGAGATTCTCAATCTGCTCCGAAACGAATTAGACCAACAACAGAACCCCATTGTGGCTCCTGTGCTGCCACCTCCCCCGATATTCGGCAATGGAACTATGCCCTTCCAGAATGGAGGGGCCATGAACTTTTTACCGCCTCCTCTGCCTCATGGTATGATGTATCCAAACTTTGGATTCATGCCACCACCACCATTACCGCCAATTCAGCAGATTCAGATTCCAGAACAGTCGTCTTCACGTATCACTGATGTTACTAACGATCTAGAAGCCAAGCAGCCTGATTATAACCCACCGGCTCCTCCTCCTTTGCCTGCTCACATGGGCTCTCTTCTGTCGTTGCTCAACTCCCGTAAAGGTGGACATAAAAGAACTCCTTCTGGAGCCGACTCTGCACCGAGTCATGAAGCTGTCAGTAGTCCGAAACAGACGGACCGACGCTTTGATTCGATGAATCGGGAATACAAGCCACTGACGCTTAGCGACCTGTCGGGAAATCAAGCCGGGGCTGGCTCCTCGTCGGCTTTATTGTCTTTACTGAACAAACAGGACTCGCCGTCTACTCGAGCATCGCCCTCATCTCCAGCACCGCCATCGTCAGCAACACAGGTGGCTGTCACGATAGCAGCGTCACCGTCACCAGTGCCAGAACGAGAACGAGAACTGAAACCTGGCGACTCGCTAATGGGGTTGTTGCAACCAAGGGCGTCACGAGCTGCTCCAAACGACAGCGCACTTGATGATATCAGTACCACCAGTACGAATGGCAGCAACAGCGCCACTTCAATGATGGCATATATGAATAGGTCGTCGCCTCCACCTCCACGTCCGCCTCAAGCAGAGTCGTCGTCGCAGGATTTAATGGAATTGCTGAATCCTGGCCGAGCGTCGCGGTCAAGTACCGCTACCCCACCCACCTCGAGTGCAACTGAATATCCTCACTCCAGTGCGTCTACATCTCTAATGAACTTGCTAGGAGTGGGACGTTCAGCTAATGTTCAGCAGACCTCTTCGTCACCGCTACCTGACGCCTCTGCCGCGGCATCTG
The DNA here is from genome assembly GCA_030583365.1 of Sugiyamaella japonica. Taxonomy (NCBI): domain Eukaryota; kingdom Fungi; phylum Ascomycota; class Dipodascomycetes; order Dipodascales; family Trichomonascaceae; genus Sugiyamaella; species Sugiyamaella japonica. The sequence continues at coordinate 10,628 of JAJMIG010000185.1, read as the reverse complement.
ATTCGAAAACAGACACCGCTGCACCCGCACCGGCGTCGTCCCTGCCTTCATTGATGGATTTACTCAAGCCAGCATCTCGTGCTCAAGCGACACCAGCCCCCTCGCCGCCGCCACCACCACCACCACCACCACCACCACCACCGCCACCACCAGATGCTAGTGCCTCTCAATCACTAATGGATCTCTTGAACGGTGCGTCCTCGACCTCGACCTCAACCTCGACCTCAACCTCGACCTCAGCTCCAGCCGGCCCTATTAACACTCCAGGCGCTGCCTCTACACCACCCACTCGCTCTAGACAATTGACGCCTTCTTACGGTGCAGTGGGCGAGTCTCGAACCGCCCCTGGACCCAACAGACAATCCAGCTCAGGCCAGAACCTTCTCAATCTGCTCAGCCTCGGTGGACAGCACCAACAACAGACCTCTTCCCTGTCATTGGCCACAGACCAAGACACCGTGGACTCGTCGTCATCTTCGCTGTCATCGCCCAACAACCACACCGCCAGCCCAGACCCCAGCGACTCAATCATGGCTCTCTTGAACAAGCCCTCCACTTCCACGTCCGCCACCCATGGCCAGTCGCTGATGCATCTTCTCACCGAACCCGACCCACAACCCGATACACAGCAGCTCGTGTCGTTTCTCAAGGACTTTGCCAGCGGCACCTATGCCTGAGTGCTGTGTGGGCTCTGCTGCCTTCGGCAACTGGGCTCTGCCCAGACCCGTTGTTCCAGCTTCGCTGGAAGGAGGCGGCGACGGCACTGCTCACCACCCCGCTCGCGCGTGACGTCGGGTTAAGGGGCAGTAGCAAGGACAATTGCTGGTTTCATATAATTATTTTTCTGTATCGGCGCTATCCGCTGTTTTGCTACGAAAATAATAATTCCCACTTGCGCAGCAACGACAATCAGTCCGATGTTATATGAATCGGTGGTAGACGTGAACCAGTCCGCCGTATCTGCCCTTGCCATATCTGCCTTAGGTCTGGCAACGCAGCGCTGCTCGCTGCTTCTCCTTCCCCGCAGCAGGCTTCCTTCGATCTGGCTGCCCAGCCCACTCGAGCAGACCACCTCCTGCCTGCTGCCTCCTGCCCGTTAAGCAGCATCGTCCCGAGCGCATCGGCCTGAGCAGCACCGTCTCTCGCGCGTCCGCGCTCACATTCGAAGTAGCTCGAATCGGGCTCGCCCGCTCGTCTCGCGACCCCTTTCCACGGGTAGCGACCGGCGCCCGATGTCCTGGGCTGAGCTAGCTCCGGTTTCTAGCTCGCCGGTGCTGCAGCTGCTAACGGACGAGGTTCTCTCTAGCTGGATCTGTGCTGGCTGCGTAGCAATGTCCACTGGCGGCGCCGGGGGTCGCTGGGCCCCTGCTCGGCCTCCGGCGGCTGGGCGCTGCCCAGACCCGTTGCTCGAGCTGCGCTCGAGAGGCGGAGAGCAGGCAGGGGGTCGCACGGGCCCAGCGAGCAGCGCCCGGCCGCCGGAGACCGGGGCGGAGACTGCGGGGTGCCGGGCGGCAGAAACAAGCTTTGGGGTCTGGCTGGGAGGCCCCTGCCGCACATCCTGCATTGGCGGCAGCGTGCGGTGAGGCCATGGGCACCCACTGGTAGCGGCGCAGCCAGCGCCACACTGAGAGCCTTCCAGCACCTCCGCGCGCGAGCGTGTCCCTGCCTCTCGAGCGCAGCTCGAGCCACGGGTCCGGGCAGCGCCCGGCCGCCGGAGGCGACCCACCCACCCCACCGCCCGCCAGCCAAGCAGGGCCCAGCGGCCGTGGGATGGGCGGCAGATTTGCCGCTTGGGATTTAACTTTTGACATTTTGCCTGTTTGGGGCGGGCGCGCGGCTAGAGCGCGACCGCAGAAGCCCCTGTCGCTCATTGCCCTGATTTGCTTCGAGGCGCTCGGAAAGAGCCGCTCGTGGGAGGGGCCCACAGGAGGGTGGTGGTGGTAGTGAGAGAGGTGCGGGACCGGAGCAGTAACTTTAACCTGGGCTCCGTGGTAAGGTGAGGTGAGGTGAGGTGAGAGTTGCGCAGGGCGATGGTACCGGTAGGGTGGTAGGGCGGTGGTGTGTATGGAGGAAAGAGTTAGATGGGTGGGGACCAGTAGCGGTTTCCGGCGATAGAGTGGATGGGTGAGAACGAGCCGAATAGTAGCTAGTACGTTTGGACCCCTCTCTCCTGTGGTGTGGGTGCCCCTCCAGTTCGCTGCTGCTGCCCCTCCAGTTCACTCGTGCTGCCCCTCCAGTTCGCTCGTGCTGCCCCTCCAGTTCGCTCGTGCTGCCCCTCCTATCCACGATCTCAAACCGAGGAGTCCTTATCATAACTCGACTACGCCTCTCTCGTCTCGTATGGCTGAAACAAAAGAATCACTCGCATCTACCATGTACAATGTATAATGCTGGAATCGGCAAATAACAATTTGTGGCCTGCCAGACATTATCTATCACTTAGGTGACGTCGATGGGTGCATGTAGAGTGGACCCAATCGCGGCCGTCGTCGTATCACCGCCAACCACAGCCGTAGCGACAGCGTACCCACAGGGTAGCCACAGCGGCCAGCGAGACAGCCCCGCCCGTGCGTGCGACGTCTCTGCGATTCCGTGACCAATCGACTTGCCCTCTCCAGATCGCCTGCCCATCGTCGATTCCACCCGGCTCTCTTACCACCTCCTCCTCCTCCACGACCACCACCACCACCTATCTCTCGCACGTATATCCACTACCACCAACCAAGTATCTGCAGGTCTGATCCCGCTACTGATCCCGCTACCTACTTTTCCGAGCGTCTGTTGATTCAAGCGTCTGCGGGAGTTGCAGCCCAGCGAACCCAGGCTGTGGCCGGTGGCCGGTGGCCTGTGGGCCTGCCCGAGCAACAGCGGTTGGGGCTGGGGGCGCCTGGCTCTGCCTCCGGCGGCTGGGCGCTGCCCAGACCCGTTTGTGCTCGCTTTCGCGAGCAGCCCCTGGGACGGCCGTGGCGTGCGTGCGATCGGTCGGTCGGTCGGTCGCTCTCGCAGCAGCCCCCGTACTGTGCGGTTACCCTTTTGAGGCAAAACAAAAGGGCGCGAACTTCACATAATGAAATGGGTCTCACCGAACCGCACAAGGAGACGGGCGAGGGGGTTCCTCACGCTGGGCTGGCCGCGATGCGCAGCGCTGCCCGGCATACGGTCTCTCCAGCGGCAACCACAGCTGAGACAGGGGTCGGTTTAAGGTTAACTGGCCAACCGCCCGCGCCCGCGCCAGCACCCCCCCCAACGATCCTCCCGGCCCTCCCCTGGTCCACGCCCGCTCGCGAAGCGAGCGCAACGGGTCTGGGCAGCGCCCAGCCGCCGGAGGCAGACCCCGGAGCCCCCCTGTTGTGCCTCCGGCGACTGGGCTCTGGCCAGACCCGTAGCGCTCGCTTCGCGAGGGGTCGAGGGGTCGGGGGGTGTGCAGACACAATGCTTGCTTTTGGGCAGAGCGAAGGTTTGCTTTTTGGTGCGCTGCGAGAGGTGCGGTGAACTGTCGTTGCTTTTGTTTGGCACATTTTGATTTTTGCGTGGGCCGCGTGTGTCGCTATATAACAGGGCCCGTTTTCTCTGGTTGGTCGTTGGAGAGCGAGACGCAATTTGCAATTTTGCAATTCGATTTTTTTTTTTTTTTTGTCTTGAAAGCATTTGAGAAAGAGGCCGGGAGTCTACAGAGCTCACAGCATAGGTGGAATTGAATCGACCGCGAGTTTGTTCGGGATATTACTATTGAGTAGTAGTATTTGCGTCAGTTGGGACTCTTAAATGTTGGATTGGTACCGGTACTGGACAACATAGGATTGACCACTGTTTGACTATAGCATTCTGACCCAGTGTTGGTTAGTAGGAAGGAGGATTCTGATTTAGTATCTCAGTTGCGACGACAGAAGATTCTGACGAGCGTTTGTGACTACGACGGCGAAGAAACCAGTGTGTGTGCCTACGACGTAGGATTCTTGGGACTAGCAGTTCAATTGCTACGACGATTGTGACCACAGTGTGGCTGCGACTAGTCTGACCACCCACTGCCTTGCTTCTCATTCTGGCTGTCTGAATATACCGCCTCGCTCGTGCTTCATTTCACTTTATTTCATTTCATTTGTTCTTCGTCCTTTCATTTATTCATTATTCATTATTGATTATTCATTTTCATTTATTCACCTATTCATTTGTCCGCCTAGTTATTGTTCATTTTTTTTTCATTTTCATTGCGGCACCGTCTCTAACCGTCATTTCAAAACTGCATTGTCTCCCACCTTTTCAACCACTTGTATTTATACTCATCGCCTCTTGTTTCATATTTATTTTTGCACCTAACCAATGCCCATTTCCACCTCGTCGACTGACGAGTACAAAAATGACATTCTTCGTCACATGTCGGTCATGCAAAAGTCCACCTGGTGCGACCCCAACATGATTGATCTCCAGCCCGAACTGGAATGGCATATGCGTCCGTACTTGCTCGATTTTCTTGTCGAGTCGCATTTCGGACTCGAGCTCAGCGCCCAGACCCTGTTCCTGGCTGTCAATATCATTGACCGGTACAGCTCCAAACGCATCATCTACAAACGTCACTATCAATTGGTAGGATGTACTGCACTGTGGATAGCATCCAAGTATCAGGATAAAAAGGACCGGGTGCCCACGCTACAAGAGCTAAAGATGCTGTGCTGTGGAGCCTATGAGTCGCATATGTTTGTTCAGATGGAATCCCACATCCTCAACACTTTGGAATGGACCATTGGTCATCCTACCAGCGATTTATACATTGACCTCAACATTGACGACATGCTCAATCAAGGCTACCAGTATTCGGCTCATGATATCGACATGATTCGAAATCTCGCCTTATTTGCCTGCGAGCTGGCCATGTTTCATAAGTCATTGTTGGTGTATTCGTCGGCCACTATTGCTACTGCTGCTGTGGCCTTGTCTCACTGCATTTGGTCCTATAGCTCCAGCACGAGTTCTGGTTACTACTGCAACTACTCTCAGTCAGCAGCCCCAGTCCCGGTGATGTCGGCTATTCCATATCATGGTGGAGGCGATAACTCGTGTGTAGGCCCGTGTCTACAACTTCTCACCAATTGCCTTGCATACCCATCCAGCTGTATTCAAAGAAAATACTCGCGAAGCCGTTATTGTCGAGTGTACCAACATGTGTATGAGTTTGTCCAGAGGCCCAGGGAGCCCAAACTCCAGCCTCCTTCTCCACCGGCTATGGCCACGCCTACTAGTTCCATATCAAGTGAAGACCTGCCTCCATCTCCATTATCAGTGTCGACTGCCACTACAGGCTATTCTATTAGCACCAACACCACCTATCAGCCTGTGCCGTCGTCATCGTCGTCATCGTCTTTGCATACTCAACTACCATTACCATACCAATACGCTACTGGTCTAGCTGGTAAGGATTGTGGTGGATATCGCATGTATTATGAGGATCCCGCCAACAACGGTTACATGACTCCTCCATTCACTCCCGAAGATGGCTACAACTATCGGGTGTGATTCCAGCATTATCGACTGACTCGATTTCTTCTACTATATATTTTTTTTTTGCCTATACAAATATAAAAATAAAATGTCTCTGATAACGACCCCACCTCGAGGCGTTCGCTGCATGCACCTGTCTGCGAGTGGATGTGCCGATTACCCCTGGCGCGATAACGGTCGCGGGGCAACGATCGGCGGGCGCGACGGCCGTTATTGCCGTTTGCGGAATAAACTCTAATCCGGGGTATCACCTGAGCTTACGTAAAGCATCACGTGAGAGTGCGTGCAGGAAGTGGTAGGCAAGGGAGCCGTAGAGCGAGAAGGAAGCGGGAGGAGCAGTAGAAGCAGTGACAGACGAGGAAGCAGGGGGAAGAAACGAGAAAGAGTCTGGTAGTTCGCTGACTGGTAGTCGCTGACTGGTAGTCGCTGAGACAATCCAGTCTGGCTACCATTTCACTGATTCGCTCCACAGTGCAGGAGGCGCCTCGAGTATCGAGCAGTCGTGCGGGCGGACGGCTGAATATTGCCTATATCAAAGACAAGGTTTGGCTCCTTTCCTTTGATTCGGCGGCACTCGGATATCAACTGAAGCGAGCAACTTTTAACATTTAATGTTCGCATGTGAATTTGCAGTTGATAACGTAACTTTTCGCTTGCGACATCCCGTCGATCGATCGCAGATATCCGTGTATCATGATAATGATAACGATTGTGTCGCGTTAGCGGTAGCGAGCGGTACCGGCTTGCTTTGGCTGCATTTGTTGAGTAACAGGCCCATTGGTTGGATGAGCAAATAAACCTTATACGATCCAGCCCGACGATTAGAACTTTATAGCTGTGATTTAAGCAAACTACTCGGTTAGTAGCAAGAGTACCTGGCGACATCAAGGTTGGAGTGGAGGAGTAGTAGACTCGAGGTAAAGTTAAGGGAAGCCATTCATCATCGCGCCGTGCATCCTGCATCGCCGTGCAGCTGGCCAAGCCAGGCTTTGGGCTTACGCAGAGGCGGTGCGTAATTACGTACATATATATCATTTATTATCCGAGTGTGAGGTGAGCATGTGCGTAAGCGTGTATGTTGGGGCTACTGGGAGCGAGCGAGGGTGATCAAGTTGAGCATTCATCACAAACCTTTTCTCACGTTGGTGTCACATCTCTAGGCTTACCCCTTTAATACTGTCCTATTTGCCCCGCTGCTCCTCTCCCTCTCTCCCCTGACCCACCTCCACACTTTCCCACTTTCCCACTTTCCCACTTTCCCACTTTCCCACTTTCCCACTTTCCCGCTTTCCCACTTACCCGGCCCACACCCCTCGCATGTTTCTTTGTTCAACAAGAATTCCCAAATTGCTTTTCCTTCGGTCCCGCCGCTGCTGCTGCCTCTCTTTCCCTTTTCCTTCTCTTTGGTTCTCCCAACGCGCCTGCTGCCGGGCCGACAGATATCACCTGCTAACCGATTAAGGGGCTCTACCACCTGCTGCTGCCACCGTCGCTACCACTACCACCTGTACCACTGCCACCCGTACCGCTACCACCTGTGCAGCTACCCGTACTCCTACCACCCGTACTGCTACTATTAATACGGCACCGCAATATTCACCCCTTATGGATAATCACCACATTCTGGTTGTCTCCCACTGAGTTTCCACTAGGTTTTTCTTGTCTATTGCTATAACAACGAATTCTCACCGCCACTGTTGATGTTCGTTCCATCACCTCAGTTTAGGGAGCTAAAGAAAGAAAGAAAGAAAACACGCCGTTTGATGTGCTGATTCCAGACTGGTTCAATTTCAATCCTTTCATATTTTTCACCACTTTTCGCTGACCAAGCTTGTATGAATTGGCTCATTTGCAACCACCACCACCACCATCACAGAACAAGTTGTTGTTGAACTGGTTGATAGAATGGCAGTGGTTACTAGAAGACGCAACTATGAAACAAGCGGGCCAAATGGTCCTGGCGATACTACCACCAAGTTGATGAATGGTGGATCTCTGATAGGTAAAGTCATGGAGACGGTGGGAGTGGCTGGAAGTCGAATGGTGACTCGTTTGGGCCGTTCAGTTACAAAAGACGAGTCGTCATCGTCATCGTCATCGTCATCGACGTCAGCGTCAATGCCAACCGGGTTGTCTGACCAGGAGTCGGACTTGTCGGATATCTCTGATTCAGATATGGTTGTGAATGATGAAGATAGCGACAACGAAAACGAAAACGAAAACGAAAACGACAAGGCACTTGAAACGGCAGCTGAAACGACAGCTGAAACGGCTCAGGTCATTGTTCCTAAACTTGCTCTCAAATCGGATCGTACTCCTACGCCCACTCCAGCTACTGCGCCTATCACCCCTTTGGCCACTCCAGTGACTTCTACTGCTACGACTAAAAAATCACTTTTAAAATCTCAACCTACCACTTCTTCCGACTCACCAAAACTATTACCTCCACCTCGTAGAAAGTCGTCGCCAAAAGATCCCAGCGAAGAACGATTGATGACCATGTGCATTGATGCACTCAAACAGTCGTATCCCAAACGTCTGGCCATTCGAGAGATTCATGAACTAATTCTCAAGTCAGACTCAAAGGAAGAATACGAAGAAATCTGTAAATCGTCGACCATTCTATCAACGAAACTGAACTCGTTTTATCGAAGATGCCATCCTGAAGGAGGCGAGCTGGAAATCTCTGTGCTGGTGGCCTGTTGTCCAATCATACGACATCAGGGACCCGATCTTTCCCGTCGGTTGGTGTATCAATGGGCCACCCGAGAAGAATTGATCAAGGAGAGGTCCAGATTCGAACAGGAATCGGCCAGGTTGTATGAAAAGCATCAACAAAAGCAGCTTGTAAAGCAACAACTCAAAGATAAAGACCAACAAAAGAGCCAAACTTCTCGACAATCCAACGGCTCACTAACTCCTCCAATTGATAAAACATCCACCCCAGTACACCCTGCTCACTCTGTTGACCAGTCTCTAACTCCCATGACCTCGATCCATTCCGAACGAGAGACCAGCGAGCCTCTGGAGTCGGACGATTCCGATTTCGAGGACGAGATTCATCACCAGACGTCGAAAATCGTTCACAGATTGCCTACTCCGCCACCCATGTCGGCCTCGTCTCCTCCGCCCTCGCCGCCATACCAGCTGCGCAAGGTCATCAAACGGACCCCACATGCCTTTACTCCTCCTGTCAAACGGGGTTCCACTTCTCTCACCTCGACAGTGACGAACTCGAACAAGAGACCCAAACCAAGCCCTTGTTCGTCAGATTCAACTCGCGGCCCTCCTCTGTCGCCTACCGCCTCCATAGGCTTGAATCCATACTACGATATTGAGCCTCATGTGGGTCTAAAGTGTGCTCTTGAAGGCAATATCTACTCGAAAAGCTGGCTCTATAGCAGCCCCATTGTCACGTCCTCGTCGGCCTCCACCAACATCATCACTTCCTCGACCACCGCCACCACCACTACCGCTACCACCGCTACCGCTACCACCACCACCTCCTCGTCGCTGTCGAATACGCCAGGTACAAGTTCGATTGAAGTGTTTGCAGACATTTTATCTCCCGAGGACCTGACTCCAGACGACCTCGACACAATGGTTGTTTAGAATGTACCCAATCTATATAAGCCAGCATATATTTATTCATGGGTGTAGCTACATCTGTCACCGCTCAAAATAAAGTAAATAAACCAAGCGATACGTCTACCCGGTTGTCTGGCACCAACCGTTATCCGGTGACGCTCTTGGATCTCTTTTTTGTACATAAAAGAACATATTCTTGGATCGTTTCCATTTCAGATCAAGCCGTACATAGTGAAATTCTCGTGAACCTGAAATATCACACTCGATTGTATAGAATGATTCCATTACGGACGAGAAGTACGGCATTCTCATTTGCATCACGGACGTGTAGCCGTAACGTGAGCGGAAATGTCAACGAAAACAACTTGACCGTCGAAGCAGCAAGAGCCTACTGTGAAAATCTCGTCAGGTATGTCGACCATCCCGCCATCCCCACCACCCGTACTCTGCTAACTATTTTAGAACTCAAGATAGATCGTCTCACATCCTCAACGGATACATTCCAAGACCCGCTCGAGATGCGTTTGTGGCCATTCGGGCCTTCAACATCGACACCGCCCGCATCTCCGACTCGGTGAGCCGGCCGGAAATGGCGAGAATGAAGTTCGAGTTCTGGAAATCCGCCATCCAGAAAGTGTTTGCATCTGTCAATAACCCCTCCGTAGCGGTCCCGCCTGAGCCCGTGGCCGTTCTCCTGGCAAACTGCTTGGGCCAGAACCAGCACATGCAGCTGTCCAAACGGTTCTTCATCACCATTCTCCAAACCCGTGACGCTTATATCGGCAACCCTCCGTTCCGAAACCTCGATGCCATAGCGTCCTATGGCGAGGGAACCTACTCGCAACTCAACTACCTGACCCAGGAAGCTCTGTACTCGGTATCTCCCACAACTAGCAAGTTCCTCAACGACCACCCCCAGCTATTAGACCACGTCAATGACATTGGGGCTCATATAGGCCAGGCCACTGGAATCACCAGCATGCTGCGAGGCTTCTCCTTCTTCGTAGCCAAAAGAGGCTTTGTCCCATTACCCATTGATCTCATGGCCAAACACAATGTTTCTCAGGAATCCATTCTAAGAGCCGCCGCCAATGGCCCCGGCCCCGGCCCCCACCCTCTCAAACTCGACCAGGCCGTCAGCGACGTCGTCTTCGAAGTCGCCACAAGAGCCAACGACCACCTCATCTCTGCGTCCACGCTTCTCAACTCGCTGAAAGCCACTCTCGACAACTCGCTGCCCGACGCCATCTTCGTGCCCACCATGGCCTCGATCCCGGCCAAGCTGTTCCTCGAGCGGCTCGAAAAGCACAACTTCGACCTCGTGCACCCGTCGCTGGCCAAGCCCGAATGGCGGCTGCCTTACCGCTCCTACATCTCCTACCGCTTTCGCAGGATCTAGGGGGCCCCGGGGGCCCCCGGGTCTGCCTCCGGCGGCTGGGCGCTGCCCAGACCCGTGGCTCGCTTCGCTCGTTGCTCGGAGCGTGGGCGGGACGGGACTCGCTCGCGAAGCGAGCGCAACGGGTCTGGGCAGCGCCCAGCCGCCG
>JAJMIG010000184.1:0-21631 GCA_030583365.1 Sugiyamaella japonica | reverse complement strand
CCCCTGACCCCCTGGCAGGCTGTCTGCTATCGCCCAACTAGGGCTTCGGTCAAGAACCCTATATTCGTCCCAAATGCAAAGGCCGCAGGTTAGGGTCAGTTTTTTATTATAAATAGACCCCGTTCCCCCCTTGAACCTCCCTTTTTTTCTCGTCAATCTCTTTGCCTTTTGGCTTAGATCAAGTGTAGTATCTGTTCTTTTCAGTGTAACAACTGAAACGACACCATTGGTGTCTTTTAAATTTGTTACTCTTATTTTTGTCCCCTGCCTCTTACTCCCTGGGCTTGCCTATAGTTTGAGGCACAGTGTCGTTGCTATTGCACTGCCGGCAACCGACGCAGACCAGATTCTGGTCTCTAATCTTTGGTTGGTTTAGTCGAGGTCGAATAAGCCGAACAAAGGTTAGCTGGACGCGTACGTAGACTAGCTCGCCACCTTCCAGGTGCTGCCCCGGGGCGCTGCCTCCGGCGGCTGGGCGCTGCCCAGACCCGTTTGCTCCGCTTCGCGGAGTGCTGGGAACGAGCCTGGCGCTCGCGACGACCCAGGCCTGGTGTGGTGTGGCAGGTCGAGGTTCGTAGCTGGCGGCGGTCGCGTACTCCGCGAAGCGGAGCAAACGGGTCTGGGCAGCGCCCAGCCGCCGGAGGCAGCACCCGGCGAAGTGGCGAGAACCCAGGCCTGGTGTGGCAGCGGTTGAGCTTCGAGCTGGGGGTGGTCGCGTACTCCGCGAAGCGGAGCAAACGGGTCTGGGCAGCGCCCAGCCGCCGGAGGCAGCACCCGGCGAAGTAGCCCCACCGGAGGTGTGGATTCACGTGACGGGATCGCGATGCGCCGAGACTGTTTAATTAGTTTGTGTTTGATTTGATCGCGTCAACGACGCGTGTGTTTGGGAAGTGGCAATGGCGGTTTATATTTCTCATAAGAGAAGGAAAAGGGAGTTGGAGTTGGAGTTGTCGGGATCGGGAACGTGTGGCGAGAAGGTGGTAGGGAGTGGGGCCTTGAAGGCGCTGTCTTGTTCTCAGATAAATAAGCAGAGGCTCCGACCAGCAGCGAGTAGTCAGAAAAATACAGTCATGTCGATGTTGTCTGCGAGGGTCAAGAAGAGGCCAGTGTCAAAAAAGGATGAGCACATAGCGCGTTTGATTCCTGGACAGCTGCTGGTTCAAGCTCAGCTGCTGGTAGGTGTCGAGTCTCAGAAATCGTGCGCTGTGTGTGGAATGGCGTACTCGCCAGTTGTCAAGAGCGACGTTAGGTCTCATGAAAACTTTCACAATCGTTCGCTGCGAGGCCGCCCATGGCCACAATCGTATGGTAAACGAGTAACAAACGGGGGGATTGATTCACCGCGTGAATACATGGTCAAGGTGGATGCTGATTCACGACCCCCTGAGAAAGCTGCTGTTCAGCAGTTGCTGGATGTCGTCAATTCCGAGTTGAACGCGCCGCCAGAGTCCCCCGGTTGGCGCACTCGCACCGACCAAGGTGCCGCTTTCATATATGTCAAAGGTGGACGAGCTACTTCTGTTCTAATAGTCGAGCGAATCTCCCAAGCACACGTCATGGATGCATCTACGGGCCAGCTAACTGGCTCATCTACACAAGCGGTAATGGGAGTGTCGCGAATATTCACCGCTCGCAATTACCGCTCACTTCACATGGCAGCTAATCTGCTCGACGTCAGTCTGACCAACTTTATATATGGCGTCTCAATACCCAAGAATCGCGTGGCCTGGAGCCAGCCTACTGCCTCGGGACTGGCTCTGTCGCTTAAATGGGGTCAGTTCGATCCTAGCCGTCAAACTGTGCTGGTGTATCTCGAGGGCGAATCATAACCGCTATCTGCATTGCGGGCTTCGCGTCCGGCGGCTGGGCGCTGCCCAGACCCGTGGCTCCGCTTCGCGGAGGGGCGAGGGGCCAGCCTAGCTATCTTGAACGCTCCATGACGAGGGTGAATCATAGAATAATAACCATTATCTGCATTGCAAGCCATCTTTAACTCTCAATATTAAACGCTCCATTACGAGTGTATGTCGAGGGTTTTCATTATGTGCATTTCTGGCTATCTTGAACTGCATTTCCGGTCTGGATTCTTTCTGGCACCTATAACTTGTACATTTTGATCTTCTTGACAGAAATAAATATGCATAATCAGATCAGATCAATCACTTTGATCTCACAACTATCACAATCATGTCAGCATTGACTAGCCTTAGAAACGTCAGTAGACACTTTTCTCGGTCGAGAAAGTGGTACTCAACGAGCGCGTATAATGCTGGCGAGTCTGTTTGCGGATACAACATTGAAAGAGTTGTCAAGGTCCCGAAACTGAGTATGACGGCAGTGGAATTGACTAATCCCTCAACCGGTGCTCGCCACCTTCACGTGGATAGAAATGACACAAATAAAGTATTTGCAATTGGATTCAAAACTCTGCCCCCAGATCATAGTGGATTGCCTCATATTCTCGAGCACACGACGCTGTGCGGATCGCACAAGTTCCCAGTGCGAGACCCATTCTTCAAGATGCTTACGAGATCTCTGGCCAATTATATGAACGCTCTCACGGGCGTAGACTACACTTTCTATCCTTTTGCCACGACTAATAGCAAGGATTTTGCCAATTTACAGCAGGTTTATCTTGACTCGGTGTTCAATCCTCTGTTGAGAGAACTTGATTTCCGCCAAGAGGGCTGGAGATTGGAACACGATGATCCTGAAGACAAGGAGACCCCGCTGACCTTTAAGGGCGTCGTTTATAATGAAATGAAAGGACAGCTCTCCAATCCGGCGTATCTGTTTTATATTCGTTTCTTCCAAGCTATCTACCCGAGTCTACAATTTAGTGGAGGCGATCCTGCTCATATGACCAAGCTGGAGTATGAGGATCTGGTCAATTTCCACAAAACGAGATATCATCCGTCTAACTCGTTTTCATACTCTTATGGAAACATGTCATTAGTGGAGGCTCTCACTCCTGTTTCACAAGCAATCACCAACAAACTAGAACTAGCAACTGGTAGTGGTGGTAGTGTCGCCCGTCCACAACCTATCTCGTTTACAGAAAATATGGAAATCGAGGTAAACGGCCCAGTGGACCCTACATTCGACCCGAACAAACAACACAAAGTGTCGCTTTCCTGGATAGTCGGCGACTCCAACGATCTCAAAGATACAATTGCCTGGAAAGTGTTGGGTACTCTGTTAACAGATGGCCACTCATCCCCTTTTTACAAAGTTCTCATTGACTCTGGCATGGGCGCTGACTTTTCAGTCAATACTGGATTAGAGGAGACTCCTGCTAAGAATATCTTTACCATTGGTCTTCAGGGTCTTAGTAAAGAAGCAATTCCTCAATTTGAACAGGCCGTTAAGAGCGTGTTTAAAGATATTGCCGACAATGGGATCCCGGAAGAACGCTTGCAAGCCGTTCTCAACCAAGCGGAGTTGGCAGACCGCGAGGTCGATGCTGGGTTCGGTATGGACCTGGTATCAAGACTTTTCCCTCGTGTGTTTAATGACCCTACCAATTACTTGGAACTCCTTGATAATGAAAAGGTACTGGACTCGTTCAAGGCTCAGCTGAAAGAAACCCCCACCCTGTTCCAGGATTTGGTAAAGTCGAAGCTTGTTTCAAGCCCGTCTCTGAAGTTTTCAATGGTACCGTCTCCTTTGTTTGAACAAGAGCTCTCTGAGCACGAAAACAAACAACTTAAAGATAAAGTGGATTCTCTGACAGACGACGATAAATCTGTCATCTATAATAGAGGACTCAAGCTATTAGAGAACCAAAAGGCCAAAGAGGACATGTCGTCTCTGCCTTCGTTAGCTACAGAGGACATTTCACTTGATGCCGCCAAAATCAAGATTGATAAACACGACAATCTAGTGGTTGACTCGTCAGGTTCGCCTGTCAAGATCTCTACTCGTGAGACTGGCACGCAAGGACTGACCTATCTGCATATTCTCAAAAACATATCAACCATTCCCGTCGAATTATATCCCTATCTATCGCTATTTTCTAGTGCCATGAGTAATGTGGGCACAAGCGACTATTCCATGTCAGAGTTGGAAAATATCATTCGATTAAACACCGGAGGAATCTCTTCGTCGCTAATGATTCGAACTGCTCCCGAAGCCCTTCGAACCAAGTCTTCGTTGGATGATCTTCAGCTGCTGCTTTCTCTTGGCGGATCCAGTTTGGATGAGAAATCGTCGTATTTGTATGATTTGATCCACCAGGTTCTTGTCAAGGCCGACTTTAGTAATATCGACAAGCTGAGACCCCTCATTCAGTCGAGTGCAGCAAACGCTTTAAATTCCCTGTCGGATGGCGGTCATAGATTTGCTATGGGACATGCCAGGTCAGGCATATCAGCCAAGTCATATTTGGAAGAACAACTCAGTGGAATGGAACAGATCCAGTTTATCATGAACCTGTCTAAACTTGACGATACTGCGTTGTTGGAAACAGTGGTACCCAAGTTGAGGGCCATTCAGGCTATTTCCGCCCAGTCTCACGGGTTAGAGACTGGATTGACATTTACTCCTGGGGAATCGACCTTTTCAAACAATGTTGAACATCTCAAGCAGTTTGCCACCAAGCTCACTCCTCCACATGATATAACCTCGCAATCCAACATTATACAGGGAGAACTTGTCAACAAATCCACCACTAGTTTCAAGACCCAATTCCAACTTCCTTTCCAGGTCAGCTACGTCGGAGCAGCCATAAAAGGAGCAAACTACTTTACTCCAGATAGTGCAGCGCTTCAGGTACTGTCTAATCTGCTGACACATCGACATCTTCATACCGAGATTCGTGAAAAGGGAGGAGCCTACGGTGGAGGAGCTTCTTACTCGGCCATGGATGGCGTACTAGGATTCTATTCTTACCGGGATCCAAATCCTTTTAACACCATTGAGACTATTCGTAATGCTGGGTATTGGGCTGCTGCTAATGAGTGGACAGAGCGGGATCTCCGTGAAGCCAAACTCAGCATCTTCCAGGGCATCGATGCTCCTATCAGCCCGAGGTCGGAAATCTCCTACGAGTTCTTCTATGGTTTGACAAACGACATGCGTCAAGCTCGTCGTGAGTCACTCTTGGCGGTGTCTGTGAACGATATCACTCAAGCTGCTGAAAAGTATTTGTTGGGGCCGTTGAGCGAACTGGGTACTGACAGGGCCAGTCTGACGGTTCTTGGGCCGTCGCGACCAGAGTTTACCAGTGCCGAAGGTTGGAAGGTCGTAGATCCGGAAGATAATTAGATGAATACAAAGGTTGGAAGGTCGTGGATCCGGAGAAATATATGCTCTTTTGTAAATATTTTTGTACATATACAATAGATTACTATGCCATTTACATTATAGATAAAACTTCCTCTTGTCTCGATCCATATCAGCACGATGCTGCCATTCAATCTCGTCTCGAATACCCTTTTGAACTCTCCTCAGACGGAGTGTAAACTGCGGACCTAGCTCTTGTAGACCGACTCGCTCCTCGTTTTTGAAAAGATATCTATGACGTCGGAAGAAGATGAAATCTCGCTGGTTGTGTAATGTGACTACTTGACGCCCTTCGAATTCTGGGCGATGGGGAAACAGAGACTGGAAAAGCCTTCCAACAGTTTGACCCAGACGGGTTGAAAAGTTGTTTAATATGAGTTCGGGAATATGTGCAGTGGCTCTTCCATGGCCCGTGATTCTCTCTGTCTTGACAAGAGAGCTTACCGAGAAGTAAAAAGTCGGGCCTTCTGGCAAATGCATAAAAGTTAGCCCATTGACTACTTTCTTATCTTCGTTTATGACAATCACGTCGGTATATTCTCTATTAGCACAGAATTTGGCAATGTCTTTCATTTCAAACTGCTGTTTTCTTTTGACAAAGTTGGAATATCCAGGAAGAATTTCCAGCAACAGTTCGCTAAACTCATACGCTTCTTTATGAGCGTGTTTGTTGGTTGTGATTAGGACTTTGGGCGGTCGGCCATCGAAATAGCTCTGAAACTGGTCGTCACCTTCTATAGGAGCATTGACAGTTTCATCAAACACTCGTTTGGATTCGATGGTTTGTGTGACATTCTCTGCCAGTCGCTCTTCTTTCAAGGTTGGATCCTTGAGTTCTTCTTTGGCCCGTTCTTTACGGGTACTGTGACGGGCCTTGTTTTGTTCATGTCGGATAGTAGCAAAGAGCTTTTGTCTTTGTAATTTATTTCTGACGTTTTTGAGGCGTTTGGATGTATTTTGTGAAGCCACCATGTTTGATGTGTCAACAGAGTGAATATTTCGAATCAAAAATATTTATTTATATAAATATTTATTTCAATATAAATTTTATAGCCGTATAGAGATCGGTGGGTCAAACTGCCTTAAGAGGATCATCCGATAAGATAAGCACGAATCCAAAAAATACCAACGCGACCGATTACTACTAGTTTTTCTAATATAATCCTCTCATTTTCAATCCCTAATCACTAGTAAATCATTCACTTGAACTACTACTCACCGACGCTCGTTGCTAATCCACCGTTGTCAACAAGGGTGGGGAATACTGGCCCTCCGAGCTTGTACCGTGGATCAGAGCTTCCCCGCAGACTGAGACTGCTATATAAACGGCAATATCAGCAGTCGTTTCTTGTGCCACTTATACAGCAATAATCACGATGTTAGGCCGTCGGTGTCTCTGTCGGGGTTTACGACTTCCCTTCGAGGTCGGGAAGAAGAATCACACACGCCATCTCTCTGATGACGCGAAATTGGCCTCTAACGGACCTTGGAAATACCTCGATACATTATCCGCCAATCATTCGAGAAAACTGGATGCCGCTCTCGCGTCGTATCTTCCAGATGTACACCTGGACCCACCTGGTGGCGGCCCTGCTAACGTACTCCCAGCAGGACTCCAACTACCAGCCGGCTCTCATCTGGCGTTTTTCAATCCAGACACTCCTGAAAACCTACTCTCAGCAGATGGATATGAGGATTTTCAATCCCCGGGCCCCAGGTTCCCCAATCGCATGTGGTTTGGCGGCTCGGTCGAATTCTCAAATACTAGTCACCTAATAGTTGGAACTCCATCTTCATGCATCGAGTCCGTCAAGTCTATAGACTACTCAAAGCCGTCTGGCCAACCGCATGCTGAAAGAATCTCTGTAACACTAGAAAGACTGCTGTACAACACCCTCAATCCCCCTGATGTCCCTGACACCACCTCTCACTACTCGGTGCGAGAACTCAGAACACTCATCTACTTCACAGAAGAAGCTGGCAAGGACCGCGACAAGATCTTTAGCAGATTTCTCCAGCCTCCAGCAGACCCGGCATACTCCCACTCCATGACACCTTCCCCAGTACTCCTCTTCCGCTACTCGGCTCTCACATACAACAGTCACAGGATCCACTACGATCCCAGATACTGTACCGAAGTAGAGAAACTGCCAAATGTCATTGTACACGGACCCCTGACCGTGACTCTCATTCTCCGCTGGCTCGAATCTTCAGTCCTAAAAGGCACTGGTGTATCGATCCGCTCCTTCTCCTATCGAAGCCTACTCCCACTCTTCGTCGACCAGCAGCTCACGCTCTGCTGTTCGCGAATCGATCCGGAAAAACAGTCTTTGGAAGTATGGATCCAGGACTACCGAGGCTCGCTCGCCGTCAAGGGGACCGCCACGCTTTGGCCTCCGGCGGCTGGGCTCTGCCCAGACCCGTAGCTCGCTTCGCTCGAGATGGATTGTTTGGCGGGGTTTTATATAGACTGCTTGTAGTAACTAGACAGCTCTGTCTCCGTGTTGGCCCAGTGACGTCTCCTGGAGGCCGATTTAGGATCCAGGTCGACTAGTTTAGCCCGCACAAAAAAAGTATCATTGTCACGAACCACTGCGGTATACTCGGCAGTCAGCTCGTTTCTAGTCAACTCGTTATATAACGCTAATTCCAGCAACATCGTGCAATCGCGAAACGTCATGGCCAGCAAGAGGTCTTGGCTTAGCGGCTCGTCGTCAGCATGACCGAGAACTCCTCTGTTATCCAGCGCCTGAACAGCTCTTATCCGCTGAAATACGTCGTTTCGTTCAAAAAACTCACTGGCTACATCTGCTAGTAGAGATGAACATGTGTGGTGGACGCTGACAGATTCGAAAATTAGAGTCAGTGCTTTCTGTAGCCTCTCATGCTCATTGCTTGCTAGATCAAGACGACAGAAAGCAGGCAGAGCGCCCATTCGCTTGAGACATAGAGCGCAATTGCGACACCGAACTGCTTCAAAAGGAGCATTAGGCGACTGTAGAAGCCACTTCGGCTTGAACTCAAGCACCAATCCTGTAAACAGCACCTTTTTACCAGACGTCACCTCTGATCTATGCAACACAGATCCCAGTCCACTACTGTGATCAGCAGAATAAACATCCCAGGACTTTCGCTCTACTCTTGCCAGATGATCCAAGTTTGTCAGGCGATTTTCAAAACCTATATAGTCTATCAACAGCCCATGAACAGTATCGCTGAGCACACTACCACCACCAAAACCAAAATCAGACATCACCAGTCTATTGACGTATTCGCAGAACCCTCGACCCAGTTCAACGAGCTCCATGTTCAATGTGTGCTCACCAATCCTTGGAATGATCTCCTCAGTATGGAATGCCAGGATCTCGGTCGACGCAGGCGCCTTCTTTCTTAGCCGCAACAGCTTATCTGGATACAGGTCCTTGTTTCTAAGTAGTATGTTGGCATTTCCTTGAGCAAAGAATTTCCATGTACCAGATGGCTGAATAACCTTCATGCCAACATTAGTTACTTGACCATAAAGAGTGGTGTAAATGTGTCTGAGCAGATGAGAATGTGAATTGTGAGCCGTGAAGTGTGAACCTGTGAACATGTGAACATTAACGATATACTAGAAGCGTCACGTGACGTCTCTCTTTACCAACTTTCCTATCTCTTATTCTTGTCATTAACCATGTTCACAGATCGTAACGAGGTCTAAATCAAAACTGAATGCTTGAACATTCGCAATCTATCTTTAAATGTCTCAACGTGCGTACACCAGTTTGTCTGACCTTTGATATGCCCGTTTACTGTATCTCTAATTATCTATTATTCTTAAAGCGTAACTCATAATAAGCCAGACCTCATCATTAGGTATATGATTTGAATCAAGCGATGATCAAGCGAACGCCAGTAGCAACTCAGTGTCATAATTACTGGACGGACGCGGGAAATGCATTAGTATGGCCTGAACTTCTTGCGATCTCGAAGCTCTTTTACTTTGAGCTTGTCTTGCTGGAAACGTCGTAGTAGGTCATTCATTTCCGTCTTCTTCTGGTCTCGGATCTGGAACCGATAGAAATCCGTCTTTTCCTTCTTACGCTTCTTTCTCAAAGACTGCTCGGCCACAAACTGTTCATCGGCTTTCTGAGCAGCAGCTATTCCTCCTAATGATTTCCGTTTGCTTCCAACAACCATGGTGAATCCATCATCATCCACGACATTGAGCTTTTCTACCACCTGTTGGCGTTTGGTCTCTTCTGCCTTGGCAAACTCTTCCATATACGAATCGACTTCATGCTGTAATTCGGCCTCGTCGGGATATTTCATTCTGTTTTTAAGATAATATGCTTCAGAACCCATGGGCTCTTTGGGTGTCCATGGAATGGGCGTCTGTTGTTTAGCTTTGGCAAGAAATCGTGAACATGAAGACTTGTCCACCAGCGTGATAAGACCTCGATTATAACTCTTTTCACGCTTGAATGCTTCAACAATCGTGTTTCCTAGTGAATGGCATAATGACTTGATGGCAGATTGAGATGCATCTACTGGCAGATTGGTGACAAAGATCGTTTTGTCGCCAGTATTATCTTCGGATGCTTTGTGAGTTTGATGCTTTTTGGCGTAAATAATATGATACACGGGCTGAGGATCGTGTTTGACGACGAGTGGGATAGGAATAAATCCATTTAGATTATCCGGTAGTTTTAGTGACATAATATTAATAGTTGAATAAAAAATGATAGTACAAGATAAAATCAATTTTCCTTTTTATCTTCGTCAATTACTATATAGGGGAAAATATTCTTATATAATAACCTCGTACCAGATAGGACCCCCTCCTCCCTATGGGTCATCATGGAATAATCAAGTATTTAACGACTGTGAAAGTATATTAATTTTTTTTAAGGGTTCGGGAGCCGTTACACCCTCCATAGTAGAAACACTAATATATAAAGAGATAGCTTTTGTGGTCTTCTGTTACTATCGAGCAGGTTGACTTGACAGCGTTAAAATGTCAGATCAGAGACTATCCAATTTAGTGACATGGGCCAAAACAAACCACTTTTTCATCTCTCGTAAACTGGAATTCATCAACAAGCGCGATGTTGGCTCTACGGTTGTAGCATGTGACAATATTCTCCCTGACGAGCGTCTGATTGAATGTCCAAGAGAGTATATTATTGGATCCGAATTAGCGAGATCAACATTCGGTAATACTAATATCATTTCAGATGAAGATGAAGATGAACAAATATATATAAAGCTAGCATTTCTGCATCAGGTTGCTCTTGGAGAAAAGAGTAAATGGAACGCCTACATCTCTGTTCTACCTAGAGAGGAGGAAATTATATCCCCATTCTATTTTACCTCGCTAGACAAGACATGGTTACAGGGCACCAATATTTTTGATGAACTGGCAGTTAAACGAGATATATGGAAGGCCCAATATGAGCGTATTACTAAAAAGATAGAGTTGGTACAGCCAGATATTTGTTCCTCTTTCACCTTCCCACTGTATATATGGGCAAATATTATATTCATGTCAAGGTCGTTTCCTGGACATATTCTAGATCCAGACACTAGCAAATCTGTTTCCGTGCTGGTACCAGTGGTGGATTCGCTCAACCATCAACAACTGACCCCAATTCATTGGGATTGTACAAAAGGAACCGGATTCAACCTGCTCAGTGGCAAACACATTTGTACTGGAGAAGAAGTGTTCAACAACTATGGACCCAAAGGTAACGAGGAGCTTCTTACAGCGTATGGGTTTACAATCGAGAATAATGCGTTTGATGTGGTGGCGCTCAAATTAAATGCTATTTGGCTGAATAATCCTGAAAGCTATGTTGAAGATTGGCCCGAGGATGGTGTTTTTTACATCTCTAGAGAAAAAATACCTGATAATCTGATAAAAGTATTCCAGTTTTGCACTGTTTCTAGGATCTTGTCATGTTCTCGCTTCGACAGTGTGCTTGTCAGAATAACTGCTTTACAGCAGTTGGCTCGTGCACTGCGAAGCAAACGAAAGGTCTTTAAAGATATTGGGCTTGAACCTGTTAACATGTGTCAACAATTTGCCAAATACTATCGGGATGGGCAGATTTATATTTACGACACAAGTATAGCGTGGTGTGATGACCAGTGTGACACACTTTTGAATAGCCCGAATATAAGGGTATATGACGTGGAGAAGCTCATGGTCCATGATGGCGAGTTAATAAAAAGCATATTGTCATGTTATGGCATGGATTATGATAACACGGAAAATGGTTTAACTGAGATGTTGAGCGTGGAAGGACTACAGGAACGAATTCTTACTGTTTGGATGGCGTGCGAGTTGATTCAGGGCCGAATCCCGCTGTTGAGTGACGAGATTGCTATCGCGTACGAGACGGAGGCCCTAGCATTGCGCGATGAGCTACTGGAACCTCTGAGGGCCACATCAGACAGATTCCAATCTCCTGAATGGAGTGAACCAAGTACTTGGATGCAGGCGGAAGCTTATGTATACGAGTTTGCATATGATGAGCGGATCAAAGGGCATACTATGATGGTTGTCGTTGATGTATAAAAGATATGATAAATAGCAGAGCCCATTTACACGTGTTGGTAGCCACTGGTATGCCTGAACGTTTCAGATGGCTTTATATATACATAAATACCACTAGCATGTCTCGCCCATCGTAAAGACAGCTTATATAGGCTAAACAGGCTACTAGGTTTACTAGGTGTGGCTCTAACTTTTGGAAACTCTTCTCATCAACTCCTCCTTAGTAAAAAGTTGACTCAACTTCATCCCCTCGGTCTGGACAATTATCGTTCTCGGCCCTTTGAGCTTCAATGTCATGTCATCCCTCCAAAGCAGTCGAGTAGCTATAGATCTCAACCACGAAGAAGCCGACTGGATCAATTTATGATTCTCTAACCAGTCACTGGCTACGGTAGGTAACTCAATATAACTCTTTAGATGAGACAGTCTTGTGATTACGCCCTCTTCACTGCCCTCTGTCTGCGAATAGGCAATGACGTTACTCGGATTTAAAAGAATCTCTTCCCCCCCTCCAATTTCGATTTGAAACAAGTCTCCTTCTCCAACTAGCACCAACTGGCCAGTACCAGATGCTCGAACATTGCCCCAGTATTTCCACAAAGAGCCAGTTTTCTTTGCCTCTACACTAACCAGCGACGAATTCCAACCTAAAAGAGCCTTTCTATGGCCAATTATCCACGACGCCGAATCATTCACATCCACAATGGTGTACCTATTGACCGAAGGTTTTGTGGAGCTCTCGGCCACCAACAGAGTTGCTGGCGACGTCGTAGAAACTCGCTGATACAGGACAGGCTTGCTCGTTGCCAATTCCGTCAGAGATTGGTTTATAGTCAATTTCGAAGTGATGTCTGATAATTGCCCATTGACTCCAATAATTGAGCCTCGTCTGGTAAACACAGACCCTGAAGCCGGCAGGGTGATATGAATCATTGCGGCCGGATGTCCAATGACGGTAAATTTGGGTTCTGTGCACGTTAGTGTCAGTGGCGGCACACGAATACCAGGTGCCTTACCTTCTATAAATGGACCGGATCCAGATACCTTGGGAACATCTTGTACAGCATGGGTTATGTCATTCGGGTCGGCGCTGACACCTGACAACTGCCGGACTACAGTCTCATGAGTGGTTGACAATCCACGAAGTAGTCTCCCTTGGTTAGTGAGAATAATTGGTCGTAACCTCCTGGCAAACATCAATCGCGAAGGAAACATTAGTAGCGATAGAAGAAGCTATTGGACATGTGAAGATGGTAGGCAATTGACAAGCGCGCACGCGCCTGACTGGACTCTCGAGAACCACCACCACCACCACCACGACTACCACCACTACCACTACCACTACCAATACCATCCAAATAATGCTAATTAAATTATTATATGCTAACTCTCGTTCTAATGCTTTCTAGACTTTTTACTCGGCCTCGAGTTCTTTTCACGACGCTTTTCTTTAATATTACGCTGCTTGCGAACCTGGTCAACGGTCTTGAGACCATTGGAAATAGGCTTGCCACGAACTCCTTTAACGTGTAATCCTTTTCCAACTGCTTCGTTGACTCTCTGCTTACGAACATGATAATCGTCACGAGCCTTGTCGGCAGCCTTGGGTGCCTTGACCTGTGAGTGTCGATATTTCCTGTCGTTAGGATCGCTTCTAGGCCCATTGGGATTGCTAAGAGTGCTCTCGAGAGTACCCACTCGCAGTCCTCCAGATTTATGTGCTGCTTTCCAGCTATCGAATCTTCCACTTCGGAAAGAAGCAGGAATCTTCTGCCCACTCTCACTACGGATGAACTTTGTCGCTACTCCATTCTTGCCTCCTTCACTTCCAGCATTCACATATTTGCCTCTCTTTTTATCCCATTTCATGCCCTGTTTCTGCTGGAAATCAGTGCCTTCGCCCGAGATATCGAACGTCGCCCCTCGAGCAGCATCTGCGAAATTGCTATTCTGTTTTCCATTACCTAACGAGTAGCCACGCTCTTGCACAGCTTCAATCGAAGCGTAGTGAGACATGTAAAAGTTGGGGTCTCTGAAACTGTCTCGTTTTCTCTTTTTACTGCTACTTTCTTCAAACGCGTTTTCAATATCCTGTTCAGTGGCTGCTCCGCTTGTAGAACCACTACTCACATGATGCTCTTCATCATCGCTACCGCCAAGCTCGAGATGGATTCCTTTATTCAAACCAACTGCTCTCTCTTGCTCTTGAATGAGCTTCCTCTCTGCTGCTCTCATTTGAATGGGCGCAATCTGCTGTCTTCTGCGTGCCATTAGTTCGGCAACTCCATTATACGAAGTCTTTTTGAATTCAAACACCGTTTCCTTGATCTTTCTGTTTGCCAATCTATCCAGCAAATTCTGTCTTTCCGTTTCTAACGAAGGTCCCAGCAGCAAGTGACGATGGTCCCAACCGTCACTGACAATTTCTTTACCCCGTTTGACACTCTCCTGAGAAGCAGGCTCGCGAGACTTTATATATAGTTGCTCACCACGCGAAGCAACAGACTTGAGCTGTGTTAAATCGTAGTCACGGCTCAAGATCCCATCCACCTCTTCTTGCTGTAGTTCAATACTATCTCTAGGCATCGAGCCCAGAACTAATCGTTCACTATAATTAACCGGTTTGGTCGCGTCTCCGTCTCGAGACAACAATAATTTTCGACCCAGAAAGAGTTCCAAGTCGAGAAGATACGGAACCTCTGATTCTTTAACTAATGAATAAGCCCATCCACGCCGTCCCGCACGTGCTGTGCGACCAACTCTATGAACAAACACCTTAGGACTTGATGGTAGACTGTAATTGATGACATTGGCTAGTACGGGAATATCGATACCTCTAGCAGCAACGTCGGTAACCACGAGAATACTAGTTTTGCCGGCTCGGAACCTGTACAGTTGCTCTTTTCTGGCCGATTGATCAAGGGTACCATATATAAACGACACTGCGTATCCCAGAAGTTGTAGAAGATTACTGATGTATTCGACATGATGTTTCGTAGGTACGAACACAATGGTAGATTCAGCAGTAGGAAGTTCATGAGCTGGTGGCAGTCTCTCCCGTTTGAATGAATGCTTGAATTTCTTTTGATATTTGCTCTTTTTATTGTCCTTTGAGTCGGATGCTGCTGCTGCTGCTTCTTCCTCGTCATCTGTCAACACCCTATTATCCCGGCTTTCCAGATATGTTCTCTGTTCTTCTGTCGCACCAGGCATCTTGATAATATTTTCCAAAAGAGACAGAAGAACTGCTTCTCGTTCACCGTCTTTAGCAGAGAAAAACGCCATTTCAAGATTGTCGGAAACTTTGGTCTCAGCATCCAATCTAACCAGCACCGGATCATGCAACCCAGCTTTCGCAAACTCCACCAGAGATTTAGGTAGAGTAGCAGAAAACAATAGCGTCTGTCTGGATGATGCCAACGAAGCAATGATCTCATTCAACTGTTCAGCGAATCCCAACTCAAACAACCTATCAGCTTCGTCAAAGACAATATATTCCACAGACTTCAAATCCAGTTGCATCTCCACTTTCAAATGCATAAAACGACCTGGAGTAGCAATAATAATATCCGGGTTGCTCATCATATATCCAAACTGCTCTTCCAGACTGTCTCCACCGACCAACAAAATGCATCGAAGATCAGTACCTTTGGAAAACTCCTTGATCACTTTGAGTGTCTGTAAAGCCAGCTCTCTACTTGGCGACATAATAACAGCTCTTGCGCCCACTTTGGCAGAATGGACTTTTAATTTTTCAATCATTGGTAGAACAAACGCTGCTGTTTTACCGCTACCAGTTCGAGCCATACCCACGACATCTCGGCCATCCAGTACAAGAGGGATTGTTTTTCTCTGAATGGGAGTCGGAGATTTGAATCCTTTACGAGAGATGTTGTTAAGGAGACCTTTTGATAGTCCGAGGCCAGCAAAAGTGCCACCAGACGCTTTCTTGACCTTGGGAGCCGCGAAATACTCCATTAAATCATCTTGTCTTTTTTTACTGTCTCCTCCTTCTTCATCGTCGCTATCAAGTTCTAGTAAAGGAAATGATGTATTATCATCAGGTTTCGTACTGGCCTGTTCGTTTTCGTTTTCGCTTTCTTCATCGGACGAGAGAATTTCATCTTGAAGCTCTTCACCGTCGTCATAATCCGATGTTTCAGACTCTGACTCGTCTCCACTAATAGCCAGAGACTCTGTTATGTCGAAATCGTCCTCACTTTCAGACATTTTGATTATTTATTTAAAGACAGTCAGAAGTATATTTTTCAATGGTCGATTATTTTTCAGATCTATATATTTTGTTGCCGCGCGCGCCGCAGATAAGGGAAGATAAGATAAGATAAGTTAGCTGGGCAGAAAAACGTATAAATATTCCAGCTTTAAGGTGATAAAAGAAGTTTAATATAGCAACAGACTATTACTATGTGTTGCAAAACGTCTGAAAACGTCTGCTGGTTATTTTGACATGTATTGACCATTCTAACCGTCATTCTTTGCTCATGGCCACCCTGATTGTCAATTATGTACGTTCTAAAAAGGTGATATACAAGTTAAGTGAATCACTGCCATTCTACACAGCCCGCCAATAAAGTTACGGCCAAACCCAAGCAATTCACTTGGCTAGTGTCTCTCTTATCCAACTATCAACTACAGCAAAATGAATTACGACCTTCAATAGATACACAGAAGGCCTATCTACTACTACCCCTGAGACACCACCACCCATTTCAAGTACAACCACACCGGTCACACTATCTCCAGCTTTCGCTTACAGATTTCACTGGTCCCAGCCCTCCGCGAAGCGGAGCAACGGGTCTGGGCAGCGCCCAGCCGCCGGAGGCCGAATCCAGGGGCACACTGGACCCTGGGGCGGCTGTCGTTCCCAGCCGCTGCCGCTCGCCGCACATAACACGGTAGATAGTTATTGATCTCACTTCACCATCTTCTACCCAGGGGGCGCCATCACCACCTAATGTCTTGCAATGGGTAGTCAGCTATCTTTAATTGCCCCACAGGCAAGTACGGTGGCTATTGATGCTTATGTGGCGGAGCTGGAAGATATTCAATATGAAAGCAATATCGGCAATGCTCGGTTCTTAAAGACTGTAAAGGGCCAGCATGCAGATGGACTGGTCGTTGTCAAGGTATTCATAAAGCCTCTGTCGGGAATAGATTTGGAACAAATCTATAAGAGGTTAATAGGTCAGTAGAGATAGTGTGTAGTTGAGCAGAATGAGACGGGCTTACTAACATACTATAGACTTGGACGACAGACTGGAGCGTGCAAGTAATGTTGCTCCATATCGAAGAGTCAAGGAAACGGACAGGGCAGGATATTTGGTTCGTCAGCATTTTAAATCAAATTTATATGATAGAATTAGGTATGTGGGACTGGTTGAGGTTGTATAATGTATACTAACTGTTTGATAGCACTCGTCCATTTCTTGAGAATGTTGAAAAGCTGTGGATCTCTTATCAACTTCTTCGTGCTTTGGAATCTTGCCATAGTCAGAAGTTGTATCATGGAGATGTCAAGTCTGAGAATGTGCTTGTGACTTCATGGAACTGGGTGTATCTGTCTGATTTTGCCCCGTTCAAGCCCGTGTACTTGCCTGAAGATGATCCTTCACAATTTTCGTTCTTTTTTGATACTTCTCAGCGACGGTCCTGTTATGTCGCACCAGAGAGGTTTTTGGCTAATGTAGACGATGCCGATGGGCAGTTGAACGAACAGATGGACATTTTCTCGCTTGGATGTGTGATTGCGGAAATCTCCTTGGAAGGAACGTCTATTTTTACTTTGGCTCAACTTTTCAAGTACAAAAAGGGCGAGTACAGACCTCCTTTAGAGTCAATCGATGACGAGTTCATTCGTAGCCTAGTTACCAGTATGACGAGCCTAGATCCAAAGGACAGATTATCAGCTCATGAATATCTCACCCAATGGCGAGGTAAAGCGTTTCCTGATTGTTTCAGCTTCTTACATGGCTATGTGGAGAACATATGTAAACCGCTTCAGACGATCGGAAGCCTTGATCGAGCGCGACATCTCGAGTCTGATGAGCGAATCGAGATGATCTGGGAAAACTACAGTACGATTGTGGCAGAACTAGGACTATCAACTGGGGGTGACAATGACAATAACAATGAAACTTATTGTTCCACGGTTGGTAGTAATATCATCCCAGTACGTCTTGATTTACCGGGCATGAATAGCTGGATCCCCAGAAAGAGAAAGAACGTCTCACGAGATCATGACGACGGAGCTCTAGTAATAGTCGCTCTTGTATGTAGTGCTATCCGAAACACCTCGAGATCATCGTCAAGAATCAAAGGGTGCGATCTTCTGCTAGCACTTGGGGAACAAATTCACGACGAGGCTAAACTGGACAGATGCCTACCTCACTTGATGTCTTTATTGGATGATTCATCAGATAATGTTCAGGTGGCCGCTTTACGAAGCTTGACGCAACTGTTGACCTTGGTCGAGGCAATAACGCCGTTGGATGATAAGATCTTTCCAGAATACATTTTCCCGAAACTCACTTCACTTTTACAAGAACGCTCATCACTCATTGTTAGAGCTGCTTATGGTGCCTGTTTACCAACACTGGCTCAGATAGCGTCGAAGTTCTTGGACATGGGCCAGATCCTTAAAACAACTGGCATTATGAGCGAAGAAGACCCCGAAACTGAAAATGGGTCTATGCCGGCGGATGATGATGAGAAACAGTCCTATGACGTGATCAAGCGAGATTTGTCGCTAATTATTGAAGAGCACGCCCGAGCCTTATTAACAGATTTGAATCCCGATATCCGTCGAGCTTTACTTCGTCACATTATTCCACTATGCCTGTTTCTGGGACGTCAAAAGACAAACGATGTTATTCTTAGTCATGCCATTACCTATCTAAATGACAGTGATGCCCAGCTGAGAATGCAGCTATTCGATAGCATAGTGGGACTAGCACCGTATGTTGGATCAGTCAGTCTCAAGGAATATGTGACTCCTTTAATGATGCAGAGTTTGACTGATCCCGAGGAGCTGGTGGTGATCAAGGTTGTTCAAGCATTTGCAGCCTTTTCCGATCTCGGTTTGTTGGAAACTTCATATATTTGGGAGTTGCTACGAGCTTGTGCTAAATTTATGGTTCATCCGAATACATGGATCCGAAACGCAACTTTTTGTTTATTCGCTTCTACCACCAGGTGGATGAGTCCAGCACAGGTTTACTGCATGCTGTGGCCAATAGTACAACCATTTATGCAATGCGATATCAATGACTTTTCGGCGTCGAGTCTAATGATCAATGTCAAGGCCCATCTACCAAGAGAAATATACAATCTAACCGCCACATGGGCTACCAAGGCGCAAAGATCGATCTTTTGGAAAATCGACAGCCACAATAGTTCGAAATCTGGCGCCGGTCGAAGAGAAAAGACTACTACTATTGATCTGTCCAGTGAAAAGCCGCGGAATGCCAGTTCGAAAAGCAAGGGCAAGACTCAGAAGGCCAGCGCAGAAGATGAGCAATGGTTGACTCGACTGAGAGAGATAGGAATGAAAGAAGACCAGCTGTGGATCCTTGCTCTTTATAAAGAGTATATTTTCCGGGTGTTTCGGTCAAGGTCCAGGAGATTGGGCGAAAAACTGTCGACGGACACCAATCAGAGTCCATTTATAAAAATGCAGGATCTAGGAATATTACCAAGAAATGTGTTTTTTGATGGTGCACCGGCTGAAGGCGGATTACCCGACGTTGTAAAGAACCAAAAAGTCGATGTGACCGGTCGCATTGGTAAACTGGCATCTCCATTGCTGCCAGATCATTTTGAACCAAGCCGGTTATTGGCTGCCGAACTGGATGCAAGCAGTGGAGTATTTTCTACTAAAATAGAAACGAGCGATTCGAACTGGAGAGCCTTAATAATGGCACATCCAGTGATTGGAACCGCCTTCACAGACGTCTATGGAGAACTGGACACAAAGGCAACCGCTGGTCGTGGGCTGTCATCCCGTGAAACCCTTAGATATTCCAGTTATACAGGAGACGACCCCTACATATGGAAACTACTGGGTTCAGTTTACCGAGAAAGCATTACTCTTGATTCTCCCGAATTTGGTGTCAAATGCACACCTTTCAGTGGCAATGTGAATACTCTTCACAATTCCCCCAAGAGGCGCAAAGGGCGACCTCTGGGGATTTTGGCGTCGAATTTCGAGGAGCATAACGATGCCGTGAATGCCATTGCGGTGGCTCCTGATCATAGTTTTTTCGTCACCGCATCGGACGACGGCACTGTAAAAGTATGGGATTGCTTTAGATTGGAGAAGAACGTCATCAATCGAGCCGTTCGAACTATTCATTTTAATAAGAATAATGAAAACGGAGAACGGGCAGCAGTGGACCGCCAGATCAAGGTTAAATGTATCTGTTTCATTGAAAACACCTACTCGTTTGCCTGTGGTACGACCGACGGTAATATCAACCTTGTGCGAATCGAGATTGTGAATCAGACCTTGTCTAGTTCAGGGCCAAAGTATCGCCCCCCAGTGAGGTTGAACGGATTCAGGCTGAATACCAACGAGTACGCGATTTCTATCTACCATGCAAAGGTGAGCTCATCTTCGCTTCTGTATGTTCTCACCACCGACTCGCGGCTGGTGGTTTATGATCTGATTCTGAAAAAGCAGGTTGCGGTAATGGAGAATCCGTCTCGACATGGCGTTCCCACTTGTTTTGTTGTGGATAAAAACAAAAACTGGATTCTTGTCGGCACCTCACGAGGTATTCTTGATCTGTGGGATACAAGATTCGAAGTTCATGTCCGTTCTTGGGGCATTCCTGGCGGCCAACCGATCAGGTCTTTGACTCTGCACTCCAACCCCAAGGTAGATGGGAAATGGGTATGTGTAGCAGGAGGTACCATACAACCCGAGATAACTGTTTGGGATATCGAAAAACTGGAATGTCGAGAGGTTTATCGAACTTCACATCTGTTGAGTTCGTATCAAAGCACACAGGATACTAGACGACGTGACACTGCCTCGTCTGGGAATGGGGTTACTCCATCCAGCTATTCCCCAGTTGATGTTGACAAAGAACTAGTAAACGGCGTTTCTTCCTCAACTCTGTCACAGCTAATGGCTGAGATGACATTGGACAGAGCAGGAAACGCATCAAGCAGTGATAATAGCGATGGAGATATCTCGCATACAGACTCTGTTGTTTGTTTGTCGTCTGGCTATCAAACAGACCTTCCTGCGAGTGGAACAGCAACTTCTGGTGTTGGCAAACGAGGCTATCTTCTCTCTGGCGGAACAGACCGAATAGTTCGATTCTGGGACTTGAATGCTGTCGAGTCGTCGACCATTGTTAGTGGACTCAAAACAGAAGCAGCCTATCAGCCAATCTACCTGACTTCATATCCTCAACCGCACACCAAGCTAATAAGTGAACGGTTGGTCTCAACTGTCAGTTCCGCATCCAACAGCTCGTCGGCGTCTCACAAGTCTCCGTCCAAGCGACCGTCGAAATCCGAACGACCTTCTCGGTCCACCATCATTTCATGTGAACAGCTTGATCTGAGTCGAAACCACCAAGCTACCATCCTCACTGTGGCGCTCATTCTTAAACCATATGAAATGGTTGTGTCTGCAGATAGACTGGGGACTATCAAAGTTTATATTTAACTGTAACTACGAATTATGATTTAATGACACGAAGTTCTGCTTGTTTACCTTCCGGCTCTCCGCGAAGCGGAGCAACGGGTCCGGGCAGCGCCCGGCCGCCGGAGGCAGGTCCC
>JAJMIG010000183.1:0-21934 GCA_030583365.1 Sugiyamaella japonica | reverse complement strand
ATGGGGAAGGGGGAGTGGGGCGCCCCTCCAACACCCCCAAACACCCCCAATTCTGGGGGCATTGATCCGACCTTGTTCTTCAGCTTGTTTATATTTCAATATAAACACGACGGATGGCCCCTAATTGCGTCTGCTGGTACTGGGCTTGACCTAACACAAGATGTCCAGACCTAAATTACTCATCTTGGGAAAATTGTCCCATATTCAGAAGGAATGGGACGAGTTTAGTCGCCCGTACGAAGTTTTAGAATTTACATCTAAAGACAGACAGGAATTTATTAATGACTGTAAGGAAAAATATGATGGATTAGTAGGGATATTTAGTTTTGTTACAGGCCAGCATCGAATTGGTGGCATGGATGAAGAGATTGTTAAACATCTGCCCAAGTCATTGAAATATGTTTGTCATAGTGGGGCAGGCTATAATCTGATAGATGTGAAGTTTTTGACAGAACGAGGAATTCAAGTGTCCAATACTCCCTCAGTGGTCAATGGTGCAACGGCCGATACAGCCATTTATTTGATGCTAGGTGCTTTAAGAACTTTCAATCGTCTTGCAGTCGAGCTGCGAAGAGGCAACTGGAATAGAAACGTACCTGAGGCTCATGATCCAGCCGGGAAAGTACTTGGAATCCTAGGTATGGGAGGTGTGGGACGTACCATTAGAGATAAGGCCGCAGTATTTGGATTTTCAAAAATATTGTATCATAACCGACGTCGCTTGAATGAATCAGAGGAGAAGGGTGCCACGTATGTCAGCTTTGAAGAATTGCTAGCTCAGTCAGACGTCTTGTCATTAAACCTCCCATTGAACGAAGAGACCACGGGGATAATAAATGCCACTACTCTGGCAAAATGTAAGGATGGGGTTACTATAATCAATGTAGGTAGAGGAGCTCTGATCGAAGAGAAAGATTTGGTTGAAGCCTTGGATTCTGGCAAGGTGTATAGTGCAGGACTAGATTCTTATGAGAATGAGCCAACTATTGATCCCGGACTACTGAGAAATGATAAAGTTTTGCTGCTGCCTCATATTGGCACACATTCGATTGAAACTCGGAGAGAAATGGAGTTGGTAAATCTCCGAAACCTCAAATCGGGCATTGAGAATGGCAGAGTGATCAACCTCGTTCCAGAGCAAGTTGGTATTTTGTAGTAGTCTATATAGTTATTTCCAGTTTATACGCTAATGCTAATGTGAAAGAAACAGGAAAAAAACTGAAAATGTGCCATGGCTTTAAAGTAGACATCTGTTATGCAGTGAACTGCTCATGGTATGTGCGATCTCGGCTAATCAATGATATATTCAGTTCATGAAGATCCTCCACTTTCTAGACTCGACCCCCAATTTCCCCCACCACGACGTGGATATGATTAGCGAATGCAGAATTATAAATTAATAAATATATATATATATATATATAAAAGTTACTTTCACACATGCTAACCAACCTGGATGTCGCGAATCTCAAACTCGTTTTCTACCACATCTTCCCACCCCAGGCTCCTTTTTACACAATCGTCCATCATTTTACTCATTTCCAGCGCCATTGGCCAACTGCTGCTACCCATTGCAAGAACTACCCATTTCAATAAACCCACAGTTCTACTTTTGTTCTCAAACTTATCGAAATCACCAGGACTAGTAATAAACTTGTTGCATCTGTCGAGGTATCCAAGACCACTTTCTGCTGCAAGCGCCCACTCATGTTCCCTCGATGAATCCTTGAAGTTTCCAATTTTGGAATTATATCCTGCCAATACTTTTGACTCTGGACCGTCAAGGCAAAAGCAGTATGCCCAAAATACCAAGGCACAGTGTGCAATGATCATTGGCCGGTGAATATAAGGATCGCTTTCTGCAGAATACATTGTCGGCTGACCATTGTTGAGAAACGTGCTGGCCAACACCTTCAGGGAGTGGAATGCTGCTTGTTTAGCACCTGCAGTTTTGCACCAGTCATACATGTACTTCTCTGCAACCAAATAGTCTTTATGAATTGTAGTCTTACCCAAGACTCTGCGATCTCCACAAAATACATGAAGCTCGTAACGGCGGATATTCATAGAAATACATGCAAAATGATACTGCTGAGAGAAATCCGATTTACAGCGCTGCATATCGACCCCATCATTCGGGGTCGTTGCACTCTGATTGTAGTCCTTCCACCAAAAGTCAATGGCACCGGAAAGAACAAGACTCCATTTATCACGAGAAGGCGAAATCAACCCAGAATCCAAGCTGGAGGCCTCCAAATCCAAATTAGACACTTGGATATAATGAGAGAGTAGCCCATACAGTAGAGCCAGTCTTCCGAGTTCACAACGGGTATCAACATGTTTTCCCTTCAACAATGATCTAAGCCCTTCCATAAAAGATATTGTTGGCTTGTTCAAGATCGACCTATGATCTTCAGTAGAATCCCAGACCTGATCATCACATGGCAAAGACAACTGGAGTTCATTGGGATGCAGCAGCTGGGCATGGCTAAACAATACTGAATGAGATACATCTAACACAAACGCTAAAAACACCGCCCTCTTGATAGACTCTGCCTCAACCCATTCCATCCAGCTGCTGGTGTTTTCTGAATTCATTTTGATAGAGGGGTCCTGTAGGGTAGACCCGCGTCTTATTAGCTGAATGGTGGTTCCATGGTGTATATGAGCCCGTTCGTGAATTAGCCGACTGCCCGAGCGTGTCTTCTCATATATTTCTAGTAGTAACAAGCTCTGGAGAATCCAGACTCGTGTTGGAGGATGAA
The DNA here is from genome assembly GCA_030583365.1 of Sugiyamaella japonica. Taxonomy (NCBI): domain Eukaryota; kingdom Fungi; phylum Ascomycota; class Dipodascomycetes; order Dipodascales; family Trichomonascaceae; genus Sugiyamaella; species Sugiyamaella japonica. The sequence continues at coordinate 19,169 of JAJMIG010000183.1, read as the reverse complement.
AACTAGAAGATTTGAAGATAATCCAACGTAGAGGAGTGGCAATCGCTCCTCGAAAATCTTCACTCGTCTGAAGATAAGATGCACCAATCAATATGATACTTAGCAATAACGGCGCAGGTGTCAAATCTACTTGAAACGAAGGATGATGCAGGATGGGATATTGGAAGTGGAACTTTTCCCAGTAAATCTGGCTGTACATTGAGATGTTTGGCAGCGAGAATTCAGCAAACTGGTCGAGCTCTGGAATTTCCAGTATCATTTCCTGCCGCTTGTGCTCAGACATGGCAACATTCTGTTCAAAAGATGGGGGAGAAGACATCTGCGAGAAATCTTTCACTGGAGATAATAAAAACGAGTATGGCTCCAGAAACCCCATTCGATTCGACAGTAAGCCCAGCCCAGGGTTGAACAGCCAATCGGTCAAATCTTGATTCGGCGAGCCTTCCGACAGCGCAGTGTCTGGGGTAATGCTATGAATTAGACTCTTCGCCTCCTCCATATTCTGTTCACTATTGGAACTGCCTCTACCATTAGTAGTGCCTGCTGGCGGTAATAATATAGGAGACCACGACTGATGAACATCAAATCCTTTGGATACATTCCCAGTCATGAGATCACGCTCTTGTATTGACCTCTGAGGGGCGCCGTTAACTATAGGATCATCGGAACTGGCACTTTCGTCCATACGAACAGACATTTCACTAAAAGCAGCATGCCTTTCCATGTGTCGATTATAAAGGTCTTTTCTTACAAAGGACTTGGAACAGCCTGGGAAGTCACAGCGAAACACATTGATCGGCCTGTCTATAAACCGTTAGGGTTGAGGTCCACTGTTGGGCCACTGCACAGGCCGTTGAAACAAACGCGAGATCGAACCTTGTAATACTCTACTTACGATTCAACTGATGTCGAACCAGATGCTCTCTTCGCGTGAATCTGCGATCGCACGCATCGCAGGCGAACTTCTTATCCAATCCTCTGCGAGTAGACTGGTTCGCCCTCTGGTTCGCTCTCTTGGACGGTCGGCTGTCGTTAAGATGTTCCATGGTCGAGACAACCCATTTGTTGCTTGGTCGATGTCGTAAAATGCAGTGAGACTCCACTTCACCAATTCTGTTGTATGTCTGAGATGATATTCCGCATCTGGGCCAGAACTGGGGTCGCCAAAGTGGGGGTGTGGGGGTGGGCATGGTATATGTGCGCAGGAGATGATTTTAATAATGCGAAGACCCTGCTGATCTCTGCACCTCTTTCATAACTGGTAAATTAATGGTGTCTTTGTCGCTGCCTTCTGTTTACCTTTATATTAAACAAAGTTTGGTTACCACAGCATGGCAATACAAAGGAGAGACGCAGCACTCGCTCTGTATCGCGAATTAGCAGGCTGAACGAACGAGATTAGAGTTTTGTGTATCGGCCATGTTCTTTGTTAGCATGCGATTTCTACAAGTCCTTTGAATATATATAGTATAATCAGGCTGTGCTGATATGAATTTAATTATTTGGCATACAGGAATATACCGAGATGTTCAGTTTTTTGTGCCTCCTGGCTACAGCTAGCCTTTTATCTAGTAGCCATGCTCAATGCTTGCCTCCTTCCGGAAGCATTGCGGCAGTCGTTGCTGACATTGGAAACATGAAGACTGCAATTGATGGCACTTATGCAGCGATAGCTGCTTTCGATAGCTCGCAAGGACTTACTAAAGCCTTGGAGATTCAAATTCAAGAGCAACGTATCGAAGTGGCAACAAGCTCGTCGGTCGCAGCCTTCAGTCCAATTCCAATGGCCTCAGACTGTGATGCACAAGCAATCTCTCAGGTTGTTGCGAATTTGACTCCAAGTATTCAGAATCTGGCTTATGAACTTACAGCCAAGCGACCGGACTTTACTGTTGTTGGCGCCAGCTCTATTATCAATACTGACATAGCCACCCTTCAAAGAGGGAGCTACCAGCTGCTTGCTCAAGCTTATCTTAAGCTCAGCTGTGCCAATGTCGGACAGCTTCAACCATATCTTGATACGATCACCTATGAATTTCAATCTGTAATTGCTGCCTATGGAGGAGTAAGTGAACCTGCACCAGTAAACCCATGTCGTTAGTTTAAATCACAACACCATATATATAGCGTAGCCAAATTAAATAAATTATGCAAATAAATAAGGATCAGAGGGTCTAAAAACTGCCTTTTCTCTTTATCCTCTTCAAATCTATAGACTGTCCTACTTTTAATTCTAAAACAATCAAACTCATGGATGCAAAGCAGAGCCCACCCATCAGAGTAAATGCTCCACCCGCACCAAGGGCATCTATCATCCTCTGCACTATGGCCAAGCCTATAGCACAGAGTAAACATCTAGTAAGATTGACTATTGCTGTCGCACTAGCGGCGTCATCGGGAAACAAATCAACCAAGAGTGTGTTGGACGTATTGATGAAGTATATCGCCGCAGAAGACACGAAAAACGTAGACAATATTGGAACAATATAGTGCACGTGTTTCTGAATTGTCCATCCAAAAATAATCGATGAAGCAGATAATGCAAAGGAGGGATAGAACGATGGAGCAAGTCTAGCTCTATGGATATTGAATTGCTTCATATCAACTTCGTGATTTTGTTCAATGCACTGCTCCTTGAATTTTGCGACTGATGACTTGTAAAATGCCGTGGCGATTCTTCCCGAAAGAACGCTACCAACCAAGCTGCCTACTCCAGTTGCCAGATAAGCAAATCCGATCTGTGACGAGGAAAATCCATAGTAGGAGCTCAATAACGAAGATTCAGCGGTCAGAATCATAAACCAAGTCGTATAATGCAGTGATGATGGGATTAAAACAAGAATAACATCCAGCTCCATCAACATACGAATCGGACCCAAAGGGTTCAATTTATGACGTCCTACTGGTCTTGCATCTTCGTATCCTTCGTCTTGTTGTCTAAATGGTATTCCTGTCATCTTGCTTCTAAAATACGCATACGGTGATCTATTCAGAAAACTCGTGGGGTAAAAAGATCCATCAGAAACTATAAACTTGTTTGTTTCTGGCAGCAGAAACACCACCAACAACAACATTACAGCGGCAGTGATTACGAGAAACCAGAAAATAGCTCGCCATCCAAGTCCACTTGTAATGCCGCCGCCGATAAGTGGACCAAAGCAATTACCCATCATTCCAATTCCAGACGCAACGCCTATATAACTCCCTCGGCTTTTCCTGTTGGTTATATCGCCAACAACACCACTTGTTAGAGCAACCGTTGAAGCGCCACCAAAAGCCTGTAGCATTCTCATGCCAAATAGAGTCCAATATGACTGAGATAGAGCGAGGCCAATACAGGCCCCGATATAGACTGATAAACAAGCTATAAACACAGGTCTTCTGCCCACAGTATCGGATAAAGTGCCCCATATCATAGGAGATATGCCTTGGAACACCGAGTACACGGTGACGGTAATATCCATCTGCTCGACATTTGCATTGAATTGTTTTTCCAATGGAACAAATGCAGGCAGATAAATAGGCACCGAAACGGAAGACAGAAATGTCGCAGATGCCGCTATTCCGGTAATTAGGTACAATTCATGTGTGGAAAAGATAGTGCTCGGAGCCTCAGAAAGTGAGTCTATGGGCGCAAGATGAGAGTGAATTGAAGAAAGAGCCGTTAGATATCTTTCAATATCTAGATCTTCTTCGCGTTCTTCATAGGACATTGCAGCACTTGCAGCAGTAGCAGTACAGAGTGTTTTCACATGTGAGTTTTTTTCTAGAGATTGTAAAATTTCTGACCTAGTCGAATGGGACCATCCTGTATTAAATATATAATAACAGAATATACCGTGAATGACAATAGAAAATGGGCCGACTTATTTACTTATATTGGTTTATTTTTTTTTCAATAAAAAGTACCGTTACCTGCCGAACATGTTATTTAAAACAGGCTATTGCAGCAGTGCAGATCGTTAGCCGAGTCCCAATGTTACCGGAGATAGGATATAAGAGCCAATAATTACCTGATTAGTGTGCGTGCCGTTTAGGTGACTCAACTGTTAAATACAATAAAACGTCAGTCGATTAGAAATCGCCATGAGCTAGTTTCAATATATATATATGGTAAAGCTTAATGAAATCCATTAGTCGTGAGGTGACAAATAGTCATAGTGCTTAGGGGGACATATCGGGCTTGAGAGCGTGACCGGCGACAAACCGGCGCCGCTATCGGAGCGGTCTGCACCGATCTCGGCGAGCCGTTGGCCGTTGACATTTATGCAGGGACAACGCTTGGCTCGGAGATCCTCAGTCTCACTCAGGACCCTGCATGCAAAAATATGCTCAATCAATAAAATTCCATCTGCTTACAGCTGCCTCGTGACTGACTATTTATACGAGACATGTCAGGGAAGTAATTACTGTGTACACAATTGCAGTCCCGCGATTTGACGGTAAGATCTGATTGGACGAGCCAGTTATCCATATTTATTTTCATTTTAAACCTGAAATCACTCTCAGCTGGTTCTCTCTTTTTATGTCCGTGTAAAAGGCATCAGTCCTTATTGTCAGCTTCACGATACTTTTTTATCAGTATCAGACGATATCAGCCATCTGCACATCTATTCTCCCAACCGTCATACTGATTGATCTGATCTAGCTAGTGCTTACGAAATTCTGCTTGTGGCTCTGCGTGACCATAGTATCTCGCCATCGACCAGCGTTTCAGTGCAGGTAGGACATTTTCTAGCTTATTCAGCATCACAAAGGGGGGCGGCGGGGGCGGCGGCTTTGCAGACGATACATAGCCCAGCTCGTATTTTAGACTCAAGGAGAATAGTTGTTTGGTGTTTTTGTTTTGTCTTGATCTCGATATCAAAGAGATATCTCGACCATTTTTTGCATCACTATTACTATAACAATGAAATATTCGCCACGAGTTGTCAGCTCTTGCGAGTCGTGCCGGCGCTTGAAGCGAAAGTGTGACTACACCGCTACCCGCGGACCATGTTCGAACTGTGTCATGAGGAATATTGGCCACTTATGCTCTTTGCCCGGCGAGCGTCCAAGTTTCGCGACAAATGGCAACACTGGTAATACGCCAGGATCAGTATCTACTTCATTACCGTCTCCTCCAGGATCGTCTAATGGTCTAGAAAAACCGAGGAATCATGCTTCGTTTGCTTCCGCCACCGGGTCTCCATCTTCACAGACATCAAACTCTGTATTTACGTCTCCGTTATTACTTCCATCGCCACCTTCATCTGATGGTGAAAAACAATCTGCTGGTCCTTTATCTAGTCCTCAAAGAATGCCTCCTAAATTTTTGCTTGCTTGTGCAGTGCGATTTTTCCAAACTCCAGAGCTGTCATTCTATCTTGATGAGTATGAAGTAATGAGTAGTGTGTTCGATCTGGCACGGGGAGTCACCGACTTGAATAAAATGTCATTACTATACATTTTATGTGCCGATATTTTATTACGAAGAGGGGCCCAGGTATCGGCCTTGTTTGGCTTCACCGGAGATCGATTCGAACTATCTAACGAGTTGGTCAATATGCATTTGAAAACCTGTCTGTTACAACCGACAAATACTATTGAAGCTTGTCGAGCACTATTATTGAGAGGGCAGTTTTATTGTGATTCAGGGAATGAGGAGCAGGGTTTCCGAGCTTTAGACATGGCAGTATCATCGTTCAACTCGATAATACAGACGCCAGGTGATGACGAGTCCCCAGCGTATCAGCTGGCTAAAAGTAGGGTGTGGTTAGGAATTTGTACTCTTGAAGGTACTTTGTGCGGTTCTACAAACAGTCATCGACGACCTGTTCTGGCGTTACAGAGAACTATTGAATTTACAGATTTCGTCGATCAACGTCGAATGAAGGTCCTGGAATTTTCCCAGCGCGTTTCGTCGATTCTGGATGGTCACGACATCATTATTAACGACCCACAGATAGGCAGTGCTCTCGAGGACTTGTGTATTGAGATGACTAACTATATTCCCATGATTGACGACATTGAGGGGAAAATGCATCCATATGGACAGATTGAAATCTATATCTCATTAATCAAAATCAGAACTCGTCAGGTTTTGGAATTAGGACCAAACACTCGTCATCAGACCCTGCGGGATCAGTTGTTGACCAATTTGATCGGGTATAGCTCTGAATTGGCCAGTCGGTTGCAAATATTCTCTACTTTGGGCAGTCTATCTCCATACGGGCTATCATGCTTAGCATCCGGTCCACATCTTGCTTACTCAGTATTCCAGGGTTTGACATGTATATGGATATTGTCTACATTGAGCGATCGAGAGTTCTTGCTTGAGCACAATTTTGGACAAGTTCGAACAAGAATATTCAATATCCTAGACAATCTAAGAGGGGATTACAAGATTTGCAAACATACCCATGGATTATTTGCAGGACTGCAAATTTTATCAAAAGCGCAGCGGGATGAGGAAAATGGAGTCTTTACTTTCCGCATTCCTATCGAATTAGAGTCTGGTATTGCTAGTATCAGTAAGAAATGGAACGAATCATTCCAAGGGGAAGTCAAAACGACTAGTGATGATGTTGGTAACGATGATCTTATTAATAACAATTCATGGACTGAGTTTAATCCGTTGGTTGACGATAGTTCATTCTGGTCGTTTTTGGTGGGACAGAAGTATGATGACTTTGATACCACTATTCATAGCTTCTCACAAGATTTATTACCACATTCTGATATGATAGTATTGAGTTAGGTATAAATCGGTATTTATTTGTAGTAATAATAATGATAATAATAGTAATTATTGTTTAAGGCAGCTCCATATTTGCAGAGACCGCTTTTTTGGCCGCTTCGCAAGATACTGGATAGCTGAAACCAGTGTATGCGATTAGTCGCAATTGGCTTCTTGCCTGCCGTAAATGTCTTTGTGAAGCAACCTGTGCAGCGCTAACTGCGGTGCCACTTGCAGAAACCCTGATGCCTTTCAGGGACAAATAAAGTCTTGGCAAGCGCTTCGTTGTCTAGTATTATCTTATCAGTGCTTGCTGCCATTCAGAAGGTCCTAATGATGTGAAACATTTATAAGCACTATATGATTATGACATTATTGATGTTGTACAAGGTATATAAAATGAAAATGGGGAGTTCTACACTTGTAGATCCAATTGCTCATCCACCGCCTCATGAGCTTGGTAAAACTAAAGCTCTAAATATAAAACTGTACCAGTTGTTCGTGATAGCCCCTCACGCTGGCCTCGTTGTCAAAAGTTATTTTTTTTTCTGATAAGAACCACTCTAGCCCTGCATGTCGTATAATCCCGTAATTATCCAAGTAGGTCATGAAAATTGTACTCGAAAAAGGAACATGAACTACATTATTATTACCACTAGGAGCAGTGGTGTCGTGGGACATACGTCTACCTGCTTTGTTTCCAACAGTAGGTCTTCTACTGCATATTAGTAGCATGTACGGCACTCAGGCGCCTTGAATAACGCCAACGGTACCGGTGCCAACCTTTTTCATTATTGAGCCCTAGTTTGGCAAGAAAAAAATTATTTATCAATTGTTTCTCTACTCTAAACATAGCAATTGTTCAAGCCCATAATGCATAGCCAAATCTGTAACCGCCCATTACCCAATTGAGGCTTGTAGTTCCTGTTCTTGTTGTTGATCGAATTGCCTTTTTGGCCCGTTTCCCGCTCTATTTCATCTCCACTTTTGATACCAAAAAGCTCTTGTCAGCCAGGTACCTTAGTTACTGATTAGGTAGCTGCTGAGGCGGTATTCTGGTTCCTAATCTAGAGAATATATACCGGGGCAGTCCTGTGTCTTCCACGGGTTTGCCGACGGATCTGGCCGTTAAATGACTTTATTCGTGCAGCAGCATCTTGAAAAAGTAATGACAAACTTCTCCTCAGAGATGTTAAAGATAAGACAGAAATATCAAGATGCAGTGAATCGAATGGATTCAATTGGCGGTGAACAGTATGTTCTCGAGTTAAACAAGAGAAACTGGCGAGAAAAAGAAACACCTTTATCGGCTAAGTGATTTATCTCTAGGCTTATCATTATGACCAAGTCGTCGGCAATTGACGCCGTAGATAGATCTCTATAGCTTGCTTGCTAGGCGGGGGCGGTCTACTGTCTGTGATTATCAATTGGTATATCCAACGTATATTTAACTATCATATATAAACAGGTGCTGATCCTCGACAATAAATCAGACAAATCAATCATTTCATTTAGTCACTCGCTCGCTACATAACAGAAACAAAAACAAAAAAAACAATGAAGTTACCAGGACTTCTTGGCTTAGCTTTGGCGGCATCTACCCTCGTTCATGCTGCTCCGACTGCAGACTCGGACTCTGTCACTATTCAGATCAATGGCAGCTCAATTAATATCGACGTCGAAGAAAATACCGCTGGTTCCACAGAACTCCCCAGTTATGCTGCCTCGGGAGTGAACATTCAAACTGTGGTTGGGAAAATCGCCATTTTCCAACCAAAGGCATTCATTGTGTCGATGTTCGAGCCCGAACAAAACGTCTGGTTGAAACCTCTCAATTTGACGAATAATATCACTGTTCCTGGGTTGTCTCCACTGTTTTCAGATGTTCACTGCAATACGGATTTTTCCATTTGTCAAGTGACTACCGGAGAAGCGGAGATCAATGCCGCTTCCACCATTTCTGCTCTTGTTTTAAGTCCTCTGTTTGATTTGACCAAGACTTATTTCCTCATTGCAGGTATTGCCGGAGTCAGTCCTCATCAGGGTACCTTGGGCCAAGTATCGTTTGCCAAATATGCCGTACAAGTGGCTCTTGAATATGAAGTTGACGCCCGAGAGATGCCTGCCAATTGGACTACTGGCTACTTTGCTTTCGGTACTACACAACCTGGCCAATACCCCGAGAATATTTACGGCTCTGAAGTTTACGAATTGAACGAAAACTTGAGAGACCGTGCAATTCAACTCGCCAGTAACGTCACTCTTAATGATACTAAAACATGTCAGACTTTCAGAGCCAAGTACGACTTTGCACCTGCTAACAAGCCTCCTACTGTCAAGGCTTGTGATTCGGCTACCTCTGACGTCTACTTCTTTGGTAATGATCTTGGTGAGAGTTTTGGTAACTTGACTCTGTTGCTAACCAATGGATCTTCCAACTACTGCATGACGGCTCAAGAAGATAATGCTTCCCTTCAAGCCTTTACTCGTGCTGCCAAGGCCGGATTCGTTGATTTCGCTCGTATTGTTCTTATGAGAACTGCCAGTGACTTTGACAGACCACCTCCAACGCTTGCAGCCAATGAAGTCAGTTTCTTCAACACCGCCGATCAAGGTGGATTTGGACCTGCTATTGACAACATTCTTATTGCTGGCAAGCCTCTAATTGACGATATTGTCACCAACTGGGACTCTGTCTACAAGACCAATAAAAAGTATGCTGCCACTAATTATATTGGTGACATTCTAGGAACTTTGGGAGGTACCCCGGATTTTGGGCCTGAAAGTGCCCAATCCAAGGGTCTTGGGGCCCCAGCCGTCATTCCCTGAGTGGGGTGATTTTATTATTTTCGTTTCGTTTCAACTCCCTGTATATTTTTTATCTGCTTATAGTTTAATAGATTTCTATTTGCTAGAACAAGGTTCTTCGCATGACATGATGCATCTGTGATCTGTGAACCGCCGATCTATTTGCGGGATATGCAGGTCAGAGGTACCAAGTGTCACAGCTCCCCCTGTGGCTTGTCATGTCTTTCCATTTCTCCGACGAACCTCTAATTACGGACCGAAGGCATTGTTTCCTAAATATGGTCAAATAGGAAACCGGGTCAGATTCCGGCGAGGAGAAAGCAAACTTAGTGCGTATTGAACTTTAAAAATCAGGTGATGGTCAGAATCAGCTCATACTATGATCAGGTCATCATAGGTGTGTTTTCGGGATTATTATATTCGAACCCGAATCAGCTGATATTGGGGATGACAATCCGTAACTATGGTATAAATAGTTGTATAGGTCCTGACTCATCTCGATATTATTTGTCAACAAATCATCGGTAACTTTTTTTTTTTTAACTATTCCCATCACAACATCACAATTGTAACACAATTAACATGAGACCATCTGCTTCCTTATTGAGCGCTGTCAGATATGCTGGCAAACGATCAGAACCTGAAAGAATCGCCAGAAATCTTGCAGTGTGGGGAACCTGCTTAGGCGGTTTTCTGCTATGGCCCTCGGCCTATGCTGAGTACAAAGAATGGAAATTCAAGCCCAAGGATTTGAAATAAAACAAGCGTTACAAATAGCTGGACCATCTTCTACACGTAAAGCATCACTACTAGCATCTTGGAGACCACACCCTGTATAGTTTTTGCTAGTATTTGTTTTTTTTTTATGTACCATATTTATTAATTACAAGCAATTTCAACGACCAAAATATTTTAATTCCAACCACCTAACGGCATTAAATCCAATAAACGAAAACGCAAACGTTAACTCTAAGCCTACATCGCCTCCATATGGCGGTTCACCAATCAATATGGCGATTTTGCCCACATAATAATCCTGTGACATTCCCATAGCTGCGCCAACTGCTCCACAACAAATGCCAAACATTGCAGCTATTCCTATGGGTAGTTTCTTCTTATCAGAGTAATCAGATGGATCATAATTCTCAATTCCTTTGCGATAGAAATAATGCTCGGAAAGAGAAATAGCAATGTATAACGCAATCCAGTAACTGACAAGGTTCATGAAATTTTCAAATACTTGTCCGAATTTATAATAAGCCGGAATGGCCAGTGCTAGGCCAACCCCACAACAAATAATAGACCATCCTACTCTGGGTACCTTGTTGAATCCTTTCCACATTGTTTGGGCAGAAAAGCCAATCGAATACATACTTGGAATGTTGTTGGCAATAGTCGATAACGACAACACTACTTGACAGAAGGATCCAAATCCATGTAGTGAATCTTTGACAAGAACCGCATACAAAAGACCTCCAATACTGTTGGTATTGTATTGCTCAGCGAAAAAGGGATCTGTCAGAGTGCCAGCAGCACAGGCAGCACCGACGATTTCGCCAAAAATACATGGGAAGGACAGTCCGATAAAAACTGCAAGGAACGTTTTCAGTCTAGATGTGCTTTTGGGCATATAACAAGTATAGTCTGCAGTCACAGACACCCAGCCGGCACTAAAACCGAAAACAGTGCCGCCAAATGACAGAATTCCTGCTGCTTCTGTGGATCCCGATCCCATAGTGCCAGTGGAGAAAGCACCCGATTTCCCCATTCTTACAGCAGCAATAATGAATATGATAAAATTGGGTATCCACGAATACTTTTCAAACGTATGGATGAAATGATAGCCCAGCAGACTAACGAAAAAGCTGCCCAAGTTAAGAATCAAACAAGCAGCCCAGGGTGGGATATGATGAGTGCCGACCGAGTGTAACAACTGTGCAGCTACCATTGTATTGATAGCAGTCCAGCACATTGTACTGAAGAAATTGATCAGAGCAATTACTCGCACGCCTTCATACCCGAACCAGAATCGGGACATGACCATCTGACGAAGGCCAAACTTGGGACCAAATGTAGCATATAGAGCCACTGGTAACGAGCCGAGCAAAGTGAAAAAGATAATTGTCAGTACCGAGTCCCAGAAAGCCAACCCGAAAATGGAGATACCAAGCACGCCAGTAGAAAACGTGGCAACCACCATGTTCACTCCCGTGAACATAGTCCCGGCATTTATATATGAATCATCAGTTCGTTCTTCTTCTGGAATCTGTTCGATACCTCTCACTTCAGCTTTGAGATAGTATGATGCCAAATGATTTAGCTTTTGCAGATAAGGAGACGTAACAGCAGGGCTAGTTTCAACATACCCCACCTCGTAGGCAGATTCGACGACTGTAGGATTTTTGATATCTTTCTCGATATCGTCTAGGGACGACATTTTTTCACACCATCTCCTGCTACTTTTGGCTCACATGTCTATCTTATATAACTGGCAGCCATTTATCTAAAGGCATTCTGATACGCCCCAGAAAAGCCAGAAAAGAGATAAGCATATCGATATACGTGGCTCCATGCAAAAAATACGGGATCAGAAACCGATTCCATTCAAGATAACGGCGATCGTAGATTTTCTTAAACTTTCGCGCTCGGACCCAAAAGAAACATAATGCCGGCCCGCACTGGCCAACTATCATGTCAAAGAGGTGAAAGGACAAAACTGAGCGAACGCCCGAATTAATTGCCAATATCAAGAGTCTGACAGGAACTAGACCGTCTGTTTCAGACACATGTCAAACGGCACCTAACAGATGTCTCTGCGGCCTATCCCTGCGGCATGCCGGTCTCACAAAGTTTCACTGATAACAAGCTGCTGGATTAACTTTGATAAGCACCGATAAGAAGAGATAACATGGCCCTTGAAAACGGTCTCTTTATCAATGCGGGGGACTCGTCTTCGCCGACAATCAGTGGATCGCGGTCTCTGCCTGCGGCGGCTGGGCGCTGAATAGGTTCGAGCCCGCACTGGGCCAACTATCGTGTGAAAGAGATGAAAGGACAAAACTGAGCAAACGCCCTAATTACTTACACCCTCTGTTTCAGACACACGCAGTCAAACGGCACCTAACAGAGATGTCTCTGCCGCCTGTCCTGTCCCTGCGGCACGCCGGGCTCACAAAGTTTCACTGATAACAAGATACTGGATTAACTTTGATAAGCACACCCGAGGCTCGCTTCGCTCGGGCTGTGATAGTGGCCGTTGGAAGGGACGTCACCGAGTGGGGTACGATAGTGTTAGTGGGCTGGACAGCTTCCATCACGAGAGCAGGGGTTTGTCCAATGGTTAAAGCAAAGGTCAAAATAATTATGGCAGGCCAGAGAAGTGGAACTGGGTCGCAAAATCAGATATACTACAAACGGAAATAATAGATAGACACTCAGTTCACGCGCTTAAGACAGATCCGGAAACGATAGCATCAATCATGTCCATCATCTTGTATGACCTCTCACGACAGGGGGCGGGCCCCTTGTGATGATGCATGTTGGCGCATATGAAATTATTCCGATAGTTTTTCCGACCTGCCCTTTGCCAAAAAGTCATATTGCGCGGAATATCAAAAGAGCGCAATAACCTTTACGGTTGTGCCTGCATGCTAATAATATATCAAGCTCACGGCTGACTCTATAGAGTAATAGGAAGTTATTGGAGTATGGTTTTAGAAGACCAGGGTAGGACAGAGAGTGTGGAGAAAGTGTCGCACTTGACGGTCTGAGATCTCTGGACGTTTGATCAGAGCCTTGCAATGGTCCATCTGGCTTGCCAGTTCGGGCCAGCTTTTCTGAAACTGTCTGGGGATCTGGTGTGAGAAGCTGGTGTGAGAAGCTGGTGTGAGAAGCTGGTGTGAGAAGCTGGTGTGAGAAGCTGGTGTGAGAAGCTGGTGTGAGAAGCTGGTGTGAGAAGCTGGTGTGAGAAGCTGGTGTGAGAAGCTGGTGTGAGAAGCTGGTGTGAGAAGCTGGTGTGAGAAGCTGGTGTGAGAAGCTGGTGTGAGAAGCTGGTGTGAGAAGCTGTTCTGAAAAGCTGGAGCCTGAATCACCTCATAGAATAGCCCACGAATGAAAAGACGCTACTGTGCAGAGTGTGTCGTGATATTCTACTTGACTCGCCCACTACCGTAAGCTCTGAGCTGACTCAAGTGGTCGGAATATCAGGTTAATCTAATATGCATGCATCTGTTGGTGCGTTTTTCTTAGTATCTCTAATAACCGCTAAGGTTGATTGCCTATAAAAGCGGCGTAGTATATAAACTGCCGTCTGGGGACGAACCAGCGAATTTTCATGCTTTATAAGTAGTCGTCGACGCTAGGAATAGGCAAGTGTTTGTATTACGGAAGGAGCAAGTCGCCCTGAATCTGACTCTGATCGATCGCATCGAGTCCACGTTCTTTTTTATACGTTCATTTCCAGAACCTTCATTTTACGTTTATACAATCGTAGATACACCTCTGCCAGAAAACTTGCAACTGCAAGGTCTTGTATTATTAAACTCATTTCTTTCATTATTGCATCCGAGGCTCTACCACGCCGTCACCTCGTCCATACTATACACCCTTTGCCGTTTGCGCATCCTCATCTCGATATATCTGTCCCAACTTCCAGATCAGGTTCATTTTGTCCATCTACCAATCTGAGTTTCGGGAAATTGAGCGTGGAAACCCGTTGGATGGAGTTTATTTATAAATTGAACCAAGTTCGTATGTTCTGAAATAAAGCCAGCCAGCCATCATTTCACCATTTCTCAACTAATATTCACACAAAATGACATCTCCACTATCTCAAAATAACCATATCATATCTAGAGATGATGGCGTCAGCTGCGTTTCGGGCAACGACTTTGATGGCATGATGGGAGCGAGAATCTCTGCGATATTTGTGATTCTCGTGGGTGGCACGTTTGGTGCTCTATTTCCCATCATCTCTTCTCATAGCAGTCGCATCCAAATGCCTGCGTATGCATATTTCATAGCCAAATACTTTGGCTCTGGCGTCATTGTAGCGACATCGCTCATCCACCTACTACAGCCGGCTAATGAAGCTCTGTCAGATGCCTGCTTGGGAGACAAATGGGCAGAATACCCCTATGCGTTTGGCATCTGCCTGTTTGTCATGTTCATGACGTTTCTCCTGGATATCGTGTCTACAAGATATTTTGAACAGATGGGTTTAGTTCATGATCATGGGCCTTCGGCTCTGGTTGGTCGTCGAGAAATCGAGGACATTTGTCATACAGACGACACTGTCAGCGGCCATACCGTGGGCAAGTCCACCGAGACCTCGGATATCGACGAGAGCGAGACTGAGGACTTCAAGGCCCGTCAGTATCAGTCGATGATGTCGCAGATCGGATCCATTCTGTTTCTCGAGTTTGGCATCATTTTCCATTCCGTCTTCATCGGTCTCACTCTGGCGGTCTCGGGCAAGGAGTTCAAGACGCTGTACATTGTGCTCGTGTTCCATCAGACGTTTGAGGGCCTGGGTCTGGGAACCCGCATCTCGTCGTGCAAGTTCCCGCCCGACAAGCAGTGGGTGCCGTGGGCCCTGGGCCTGGGCTTCGCGCTCACCACGCCTATAGCCATTGCCATCGGTCTCGGCGTGCGCCAGTCGTATCCGCCCAACTCGGCCGTCAACCTCATCACCAACGGCATCTTCGACTCGGTCTCGGCCGGCATCCTCCTCTACGTGGGCCTCGTCGAGCTCATGGCTAAGGAGTTTCTCCACTCGCACGACTTCAAAAACGCCCCGCTCTCTACCGTGCTCACCGCCTACGCCATCATGTGTCTTGGCGCAGGCCTCATGGCCCTTCTCGGCAGATGGGCCTAGCCAAAACAAACCTCTTTTTTGCATTTGTAATGATACTGACGACATTCCACCTCCCCTCGTACCTCGTCCCCGGGCACGCCTCCGGCGGCTGGGCCCTGCCCAGACCCGTTGCTCGCTGCGCTCGTCCCGCGGTCACGAACCTCCCCTGGCACGCCTCCGGCGGCTGGGCGCTGCCCAGACCCGTTGCTCGCTTCGCTCGTCTCTGGGGCGTGAAGCATGTATACGGGTGTGCTCACGAACCGCCCCAGGCTCGCCTTTTGGCGGTTGGCGCGTCTCTGGGCCGCGAACAGGTACACAGGTGTGCTCACGGCGCTCGAGCGGAGCGAGCAACGGGTCTGGGCAGCGCCCAGCCGCCGGAGGCGTGCCCGGAGAGGTTCACGTACCCCTCGCACGGACCTCTGTCAAGTAAAAAAAGGAAAACAAAGTTTCCTGGAGGTTCAGAATAAAGGAGAGGCGATTATCAAAGTTGATTCGACTTGTAAGGTGTTGGAGACCATTACTGCTCTGCAACAGGGCACCGGATTGATAGAGGGAAGCGATGGTACTGATGTGCCTTTAGAATCTTAATGCCACTCAGATGCAGTAACTTGACCAGTAAAGAACCGCTGGATTATACCGTCAGCTTATTGTGATGTTTCCAGACGATTTATTTTTTTCCTTCTTTCGCCTCCTGCTGATATGGTTACATTTGTTGTACCCATTATAGTCGTTATTGGTAGTAGAAACGTTTGCTGCTAACTTCATCGGTTATGCTTTGTAGGTGCTCAATATCAAAGTCAGGAGTTTACATAGACTTCGGGCTCTTGTTCTACTTTTTCTGATGATAGCGCGTCTGAAAGAAATGCGTCTGCTGATAGTATCTTGACTACTCCAGCCAATAATTTTAGTATTTTCACAGAAATGATGACTGAGGGTTCTCTACAACCTCCCCAGAAGGTCTTTTCTTAGGAATTCCAACGGGTCTGGGCCGATTCTTGAGTCAGATCCAGCACTGAGTGGACAGAGTCAACTTCATCTTCAACCCAGGCCCCGCAGATGTTCACCGACTCATCAGCCAGATGGTCCAAAGTGCACGCATTGACCAAATCGTCATGCAGATGGCCTTCTAACTCTCAGTCGCTGGTTAGTCTGCGGTACAGAATGAAAGACTTCAAAGGTAAGTGAAATGACGGCAGTGAAGACGGCGTTAGAAGCTATGAGAGCCAGTGTGTTTTCACTAGACAGGTACCTAGCGGCGGAGGGCGAGCTCCCTCATGACTACCTCGAATTCCTGACCTGTGTTGATATAAATGCATAGTCAACTCTGTTTCTCATCAAACAGTCATTGGCAATATGATGCTTTATCACACCTCCACCAAGGGCGAAGTAGTAATTGTTCTTCTTTTTCTTCTTCTGTCATCTTCTGTCCATTTTTATTCAGGTTGACACGATTAATATGGCTTTTGATTTGAGACCTTGGTTTCATGAGACTTCTTTATATGTATGATGTGTTGATGAAGTTCTTCGATCATGCGACCACATCTGGATTTTCTATCATAGTATTCAATTCGGTATACCGTATGGGTTCTGAATAATTTTCCAGAAAGTGGTTATTAGATGCTCAGCTAGCGCCCCGATTAAACGACGGATGTAATTCGGGGTGTCATTAACTCATTTGTGTCAAGTTAATGTTTCGTACGTTTCACATCAATGTCGGTGCACTTGAAATTATTTTCGAATACGACTTAGCAATCATTGTATGAATCCGATGTCTTTATTATAGAATCGGCTGCTCTTTCGAAGTTCATTTTCATGACCTTGGATCTTTCTCACAGCTTCTTGGATTACTTTTGGCAATTGTGCTTTCATGTAAAATAAATCTTACTCAAACTTCACTGACTCGAACCCCAATGGTTATATTGTCTTCGTGTCGAAGTAGATTAAGTCGTTCTTTCAACGAGTCGTATGAACCCAGCTCGAGCACAGCGAGCAACGGGTCTGGGCAACCGCCCAGCGACTCCGGAGGCGAGCCCAGAGGTTCGTGGCAACGAGTGTCTTATGAACCCAGCCCGAGCAAAGCGAGCCACGGGTCTCGGCAGCACCCAGCGATGCCAGAGGCGTACCCAGGATGTTCGTGACCACGAGTCTTATGAACCCAGCCCGAGCGCAGCGAGCCACAGGTCTGGGCAGCGCCCAGCGTCGCCAGAGGCGTACCCGGGGGAGCGGTGGAGGGAAGCAAGAAAAAAGCAGATAATACAGATTACTTTTCGTTGTGGAGTTTTGGCGGCGAGGCGAGGCCGGACCTGGCTCTGAGCAGGGCTTTTAGGTGCTCGGAGAGCTTGTCGAGGGACGGGGCGTCTTCTTCGTTTGTGGAGCGGAGCAGCTGGACAAAGTCGCCCTTTGTGTACTGCTGGCCCTTGAGGACGTCGCCGTCGTCCGGGGAGGCGTTGATGGTTCTACGTGGAATCAGGGCCATGCGACTGAGAATGGCCGGGTGCCACTGGACCATGTGGGATACCGAGGAGTCGAGACGGCGGTTGTAGCCGGGGCCGTGGGCCAGAAAGCCCTGGTACGCGCGCTGGAGCGGGTCCATCCAGTAACCAATGAGAATATGGCCGTAGAGCTGGTCGTTGGCGATGAGAAAGGACGAGGTGGAGATGCCGCGGTCGTTCTGGGTGGTGACGAAACGGATCTTGTGAGCGGGCACTCGTTTATAAGTATGAACGATGGAGGCCGGAGGCAAGATGGGAGCGTCTCTGATGATGAGATTGTTTAATGCAGCAGGGTCCAGAATGCCATTGTACAGATCAAAGTCGTGGTCCATAATGACGGCGTCCTGGTCGAGCCACCACATCCACTTTGATTCTTTAAACGCATACATGGCTTCACGGATGAGAAACACCTTGGCAAACGCCATGGCCGAGTCGTGGTCGTCAAAGCCGCCAGGCATATACGAGTCCTTGAGGTACCGGGCGTACACTCCGTAGCCGTGTTTTTTGGCATATGAGATGCGGTCGTCGAGAACCTGTCGGAAGTACTCTTCACTGTAAGACTCTGAATCGAGGCCTACCACCAGCACCACTGCCGGACCGGGTTTGGGGCCATTGTATAGAATGGCATGCTTACGGCTGTTGACAATCTTGCCGTCTGGTAGAGTGACGTATTGTGAGGTGCGGTACTCGGCGAGGCGAGTGATGTCAGGAGTGATGAACGGTGAAGTAGAGTACGACACGGTTTCGGCGCCATTTGACAGTCTGACTGCTCTAGCCGACGAGGCAGAGCCGGTAGACGAAGACGATAACGAGAGCGAGGCTGCGCTGAGAAGTCCAGGTACGCCGAATCCAAACACAAGCAGATATGCGACCATGAAGAAGCTGGCCACCACGGCTACACTTCTAGCTATTGGAGACCGTAAGTATGAGTAGGAAGAGGGGGAAGAGGGCGAGTATGAGCCATTGAGAAAGGCAGATGGAGATGATGGGAATGGAGATGGAGGAGATGGAGACGGAGATGGAGATGGCGATGAGGACGACGGCTTGCGGATGAAGAAGCCGCCGTCCAAAGAGGACTGCGGGAGCGCAGAATGCATGATAGTGGAGCAGCTACCGGTGAATGATCAATGCTTGAGGTGAGGATGAGTAGGAGAGGATGAGTAGGAGAGGATGAGTAGGAGAGGATGAGTAGGAGAGGATGAGTAGGAGAGGATGAGTAGGAGAGGATGAGTAGGAGAGGATGAGTAGGAGAGGATGAGTAGGAGAGGATGAGTAGGAGAGGATGAGTAGGAGAGGA
>JAJMIG010000182.1:0-22008 GCA_030583365.1 Sugiyamaella japonica | reverse complement strand
AAATAGGAATTCTTCGGGGTAGTTTCCATCAGAACAATGATTTACTCGGGATTGGTAGTAAAAACCCGATCTCCTAGCGTGAATGCGGAGTAACGGAGGATGCTTATGAATATGGAACACAAATATATTGATATGAACAACTTAATGTCGCTGATCTTGTAGATTTAAACAGACAATAAATGATACGTAATCGTAATCGCGATTTCGGGCTCTGCCTCCGGCGGCTGGGCGCTGCCCAGACCCGTTTGCTCGCTTCGCTCGAGCGAGGAGCGCACACTGGCTCCCTCTTCCCGGATCCGCCCCTCCTTATTCGGTGTCGCCAGTACCGTTAGTTCAAAATAGAGCGTGTGGGCTGGTCCGAAGAGACAAACACAAGTGGACGTTGGTCAAGCTCCCTGGCAACAATTCAGATACATGCTAGGGTTCTAGTATCAATTGTCTCTCATCAGCTAGATTTCAAAATGATGCCTCAAGTGGACCAAAGGTAGCAACCTGGATACACAATCTGACTATTGATTTATCATTATATGACGGAGGCATGCTAAAATGGTGGTAATGCTCCGGAGTGGAGCGTGAGCAGCTGGTCGCACGCTAAGTGGTACCTGAACCTCCGCGAAGCGGACCAACGGGTCTGGGCAGCGCCCAGCCGCCGGAGGCGTTGCCCCGGGCCCAAGAATAGCTACAGCATCAGAACACTATTGGTTCAGGGCGAGAATTGAAAAGAACCTTCTTGCGGATGATTTCCACTACTGGGATTTGGTAGCTTTCTGAGGATGAAGCGTCTTCGTTATTCGACATTTTTAACACCGCTATGGGGTTTTTCAGAGTGACTATTTTGCCGCGAAGTCGCTGATGACTTCCAATGACCAGAGTGACCTCTTCGGAGGTGTCTGAAAAGGTGAATTGACCTAGCTTGTTGAGCTGAGTTCTGTCATTGGTAGTTGAATTTAGATTAAGGCCCGAATCAGTCAGGGGGTTGACTCCAATATGGATTGTGCCCTGAATCTCGATCAGAGCCAGGCCCGACGGGGTTCTCAGAGTTTGCGGGAAATCTGCAGGACAGTTTGAAGAAGGGTTGTATTTTAATGTAGCTGATGGCATTGTGAATGTGTATAATCAGTTTATAACTGTTCTGTCTGGACGCGTATACGCGACCAACGACTTAGGGTCCATCGGGATCATCACGTGACAAGTTGCTTGGACCGCCGCACTCTCACGCCGCACGCCGTAGTCCTCTTCGTGTCATTTTAACGGCTTTTCCTGAAATAGTTGCAAAAGCCATTATCTCATCATCTCAACCGTTGCACACCCCTTTTCTTAGAACAAAATACTAATCTAAAATGGCTTCTGACGGACTTGAGAAGATTACCGAAGTGCCTGTGGAGTTTGTCAAGGAGGGCAGAACGTTCATTAACAAGTGCACCAAACCTGATCAAAAGGGTGAGTACCGGTGCCGGTGCATAGCGGATTGATTTGTCCATTGAGACCCAACCTGGCTGTCGAAGAGTCTGTACTAACATTGTTGTAGAATTCATCAAAGTTGTCCGAGCTGTGGGTGCCGGTTTCCTGGTCATGGGCGCTATTGGATATTTTGTGAAACTCATCCATATTCCAATCCGCCACTTGATTACTGTTTAAACGGTTGATTTTTGTTTGTGTATTTTGACTTGTGAATATAAAGTATTATACTGTTGAGGAGGTGAGCCTGATGATGCTGATTCGCTCTGGAACTGGGCCAGACGCGGCGAGACACTCTACGAGACGCTCTACGAGACGCTCTACGAGACAAGCCTGCCAGATATCTACAGCACGAAACAAGTTAGCCTGCCTCTAACTTGCCTCTAGCTCTCCTCGAGCTCTCCTCGAGCTCTCCTCCAGCGCTCCTCCATTAACCGTAAACTTCCTCTCTTCCATTTACTCCACTCCACTCCCTCGATACCCCCGCTCTCCGCACGGCTGAAAGCTTTTCATACTGATATCTCGCTTTATCTGACCATCTCTCCTCTTCAATCCTACTTTACACTACAACCCCCTTCATCATCATCTACTTCCCTAATGGGTAACGTTATGTCTGCCAGCTTTGCTCCAGAATGCACAGAGGCCAAACGGGCCTACGACAACTGTTTCAATGAATGGTACAGCGAAAGTATGTACCGAGTATACTTCCACAGACCCGATCGTCTATCTGCTCTACTAACAAGTTTCAAGAGTTTTTAAAGGGAAAATCAATATCTAATGAGTGTGAAGAGACATGGAAACAATATCAGGAATGCATCAATGTGAGTGGCTCGGTTCGGTGGCTCGGTTCGGTGGATCAGTTCGGTGGATCGGTTCTGAGTGTACGATAGTGTACTAACATCCAGGTTGCTTTACACAAAAAAGGTATCAAACCTATGCTTGATGAAGCTCGTAAAGATGCTCCTTTCGAGACTGGTGGAGCCATGAACCAGGCCGATACCCCAGAAAAGTCATAGCCATTGTCAGGTCTATCTATATTAGACATCTGTGCACCCCAATCTCTGTAAATAGCTGTAATAACGTTGGAATTATTTATTTTAAATTAAAACAAAACAATAATGGATCGTATTGTTAAATATACCACCTCAGGGGTACCAGAACGGGCACTTCAAAAGGCACTTCAAAGGTCACTTCAAAGGTCACTTCAAAGGTTACCCGGTTCATAGTGAAATTTCACTTCACCATCCACTCCAACTGATCCATCTATTCTATTCCATGATCTGTCTATCCCACCACATTTCATCATGTTACAATCGATTTTCAGGTCGAATTCACGACCCATTGGCTCGTTGTTCTCATCCCTCCTGAGACCATCTGCTACAGTCACCACCAGCTTGGCCTTGAACTTCCTATCAGCTAGATCGCTATCCCTCAAGACTCACAAAGGAGCCATTAAAAGATGGAAGAAACTAGGATCTGGTGCATTCAAAAGGGCAAGTGTTTTACAATCTACATATGTTCTCCCATACTAACAACTATTACAGCGTCAAGCTGGTCGCCGTCACGGTAACGTCGGCTGGTCAAGAAGCAAGGTTCTCGGACCTCTGAATGCAAGTGTACCCGCTAAAAACACCCATGCTCACAAGAAATTAAAAAGCCTCTTGCCATATTAAAAGACACATTTTGTACATAGCATATTGTTTTCATAATAATAAATTTTTTTCACGACTATACAAGTTTACGAACACCGTCTTTGAATGAATATGTTTCCCATTCACCACTAGAACTGCGCACTCGTTCTGCACTTGGAAAGTAATGATAGTTTGTCTTGATGGAACAAGCACAGGGAAGATTGTCAAAAGTCACGATTCGTAGTTTGACATAGGTATTGTCGGGAATCTTGGATACCACGTCCCAAAACTTCTCAAGCGTCGGAGTAGGCTCTCCATTCACATTGGTGATAAAGTAGGTCGACGAAATGCCATACTGGTTGGCAGGAGATCCAGGCACTGAATATACAACATAGACATCTGATGGAGTCTTTTTCAGCTGCTGTACAACTGCATGATGGGGTTTGTGTAAAATAATGCCACACCACATCAACACTCTGTCAGTGTTCAGGTCGTCGGTGGCTACCGTGGGTACCTTTACAGTCATTTCCTTACGATTCCGCACAACCGTCACCTCGACCTCATTAGCGTCTTGAGCAGCATCCAGATCAAGCACTCGAGTCACCAATTTCTTGTTGATTGCAAGAATGATATCTCCTTCACGTAACGTATCAGCAGCCGACCGAGCCACACGAATAATGTTGAAAAGTTGATGACGTTCATTATTACTCTCTTCCACTTTGCGGATCCACTCCTCACCCACTCCACGAATCCGAGCATTCACTACTTGAACTGCATTCACTTCAATGTCCAGGAATCGAGGGTTGGGTCGTTGGCCAGCACGAAGCTCATCAATAACTCTTCTCATTAACGTAATATCAAGTGCAATCCGATACTGGCGATCTCGCCCATTACCCGTGCTGTCACCCAGAAACGACATCCAAAGAGCTCGGATGGTACCGTCTTCATCAGCTAGAACTCCAGAACCACAGTCCCCGCTAAGCGGCGTGTCAACAGCAACTGAATCTAAATTGGTCGCACGGTATCTGGGTGACACGTCGGGAGATAGAGGAATAACAACCGTACTGATATCCGTCACTCTTGTCTTGGTAGACACAACCCGCAAGTTATGGTTGTGGCCAATGAAAACAACCGGTGTTCCTTGTTTCAACGGCGTATTGCTGAGTTTGGCCGTTTCAATGGGCGCAATAACTAATGAAGGATCATACTGAACAATCGAGTAGTTCTGCAGTGGATGCATAAAAACCACCTTTCCAGGAACAATCACCGACTCTGCTACCGTTATATGAATGTCCAGAAGATCATGAGGAACCGTGAACCGTGTAACAAGAACATAACCCTTTTCAGCGTCAATCACCAATCCATACTCAGTCATGGTGGGATTGTAATAGCCTTCGATTTTAGACGCTATGCTAGTAGACACCTTGACAAAGCTTCTAATCAATTTCGAGCATTGCTCATTCTCTAAATGTAGATCGACAAATTTGGCTTTTCGGGCTAGAATCGGCTCGGCAGGCAGTGGCGACCCCAGTTCCTTGAAATCCCATAACCCACTAACATCATTACGAACTGCCAGAGTCATGGCTTTATTCCAGTGTCGGTCCACATAAACGATGGAATAACGGATTGAATGGAGATCCGTGACATGACGGAACCGGGCCGAAACTCGTTTGCCATCAGGAATACTTTTCATCACTTCTATGAAAGCATCCAGGTTCGGAGTCGGTTGGTCATCGATTTCTTCCAACATCCAACCGGTTGAATCTCCTCTTTCTGGTCGGAACGAGGCACTGGCATCTGCTACATAAACACCTCGAACAGGAATAGAATACAATCTGGCAATCTGATAAGAAACATTGTGGAAAATAGACCCATTGACTTCTACAAATCTATCGGGTGTAATAGCATGGAGATCGCCCACTGCGATGTTTGAAGTGATGTATTTGCCTCCACGTTGCACTGTGACGGCTACTTGTTTGCCAATGGATTCGTCGAGAATCTCATCAATCCGCGAAAATTTGCTTATATGCTCTCCATTGATGGAAATCAAGCAATCTCCCTCTCTAATGAGACCATCTGAAGGGCCCTCGGGTAAGATGGTTTCTGCTACCAGTAAGCCAATGGCGTCTGGAAATGTCATTCGAGCATGATTTTCCGCCTCTTCAGTAAGCCCTAATCTCGAACATTCATCAAATGGTTTCAGCAACCATTGAGCCTGAATCGTGCCTCTGGTGACCGGTTTACCAGCACGAATACATTCCAAGGCCCTTTTACCTCTATACAAGGGTAAAAAGAAATCGGTAGATGCATTAGTACTGCCACCAGCTTGTAAAGCAACCACGTTTCCATCAATATTCACTACTGGCGAACCACTGGATCCTCCTGAAGTACTAGCAGCAGCTTGAATATATTCCGTGTTGAAATCGTTATAAGTCAAATCTCCATAATCTGGGGCATTTCTATCCAATCTACTAATGAAACCAGCCAGAATACTTAGCTTTTCACCTGCATCGTTACCCACCACTCGGATTTCACAGCCCACTTTCGCCAACTCGGGTCGTAATTCTAATGATTGAACTTTCATGTGTTTAATATGCTTAGGGTCGAACTTGAGAAACCCAAAATCATGAACTGGGTCTCTATAAATAGGTCTAACATCACATTCTTCATGGTTATCAAATACTGCGAATCCAACAAATGGACCTGATCCGACAACATGACGATTGGTCATAATGATGCCCTGCTCGGCATCAACCACGAACCCTGTCGCTTCACTGACAAATGCTCCCTCGGTGTCGAAACAAGTCACGTTGGCAAATTGAACAGAAACAACACTTTTAACGACTCTTTCGGTTGTTCTCTGCCATTCAACCGATTCCATGGCCGTACTGGTGCTTGCAGAAGTGACTGCCACGGATGTCGACGATGGCGGTAAAACCTCTGTCTTGACTAATTTCTTGTCCTCGAGAATCACTACACCATCTTCTTGACTTTCTATTTCGGAATGTTCACCAGTGGAAGAGTAATCATCATTCATGGCCACATCGTCCATAGAAGTGGATACTAAAGGATCACCAGCGACAGAAACAGAATTATTATCATCCACAACTATAGATTTATTTGATCCGTGACCAGTACGGAATCTTTTCGAGGCACTGAGACTATTGATGGTACCTGAATCAGGAGGAGAAGAGCTGTCTGAAATTCCTGAACCTCGTCGCTTGTTGGACAATCTCGTCGACTTTTTACGCAGAGCAGGACTAGCCATTATCAAACTTGCACTGGCGTATCCTCTACACTGAACTGGTATTGTACAAGGTCTAAAGAGAGATTTCAAAATAAAACCGCCACACTGCAGACCTTTTGGCGGTAACAGTGAGTTTGTGAGTAGCGACAGAATATTGAAACGGAGTGATTTTTATCGACAGAGGGTGATACTTTTCTTAATGTGGACCTTTTTTCCTCTATGTTCCAATTAACGGACAAATGCAAAAAAAAAAATGCAAAAAAATGATCAAAACCAATAGAAAACACAAAGAATCTGGCAGACTTTGATATGGGATTTCGGGTGATCTTTGGTCGAGGAGTGAAATTTCAAATTAAATTCAAAGATCGCCAGGCACAGCCGCGCCGTCGAGAGGGTAATGTGAACACAAAATTCGAAACAATATCGACGGGAGGACAGATGGTTGGCAATACCATAGGTATATTGTAAATGTGTACAAGACATGAGATTTTGGTTCGCTTGTTAACTGTTTGTTAAGTTTAAAGGGACTGTTGGATGGAAATGCAGTAAAATATAGTCTTATGCAGGGTCTGGGTAAGGAAGCGGTCCCTGCAGGGGGTGGGAACTTTGTTCCTGCAGGGAAAACTTGATTCTATTCAGTATTTGGTTACCTTTGCAAGCGAAATCCAAGAATAGTTTCCAGCAACGGATTCTTGTGAAATCAGATACAGCTCATCTAATAAAGCAGGCACAAAAGTACCTGGTCCTCGAACAGAGCTGTGGCGTGCCGCCCGTTCAGCAGCAATTGTATACAAGAGTAGAGCAGTGGCAGTGGATGTAAAGGAATCTCCTCCTAGAGCATTACAAGCAGCCACTAATGACCCTAATACACAGCCCGAGCCAGTTATCTTGCCGAGATAGTCATGTCCATTCTTGAACAGCAGCTTTCTACCATCTGCTGCCACCAACACATCTTCAACTCCAGTCATGAGAACAGTAGTGTCGTTTTCAGACGACAACTTCTCAGCTATTGCGAATCGTTTCTCAATCGATACCCCACCTACACTATCCACTCCTCTCACCTGCGCCCCTTTTAACCCAGCAGCAGCAGTGATCTCTCCTTCGTTTCCCTTGATAGCAGTGAATTTACCTCTCTCCAGCAACAACTTCACCACATTACGACGATGAGAAGATGCCCCAGCACCAACTGGGTCTAGAACAACTGCTCTGCCCTGATTATTGTACGCTTTGATTCCTGCCGTGAATCGAGCCACTCCTTCAGCTGTAGCAGTACCCATGTTGATAAGCAGAGCACCAGAAGGGATTCTAGAAAAATCGTCAAACTCTTCGACACATTCCGACATGGCAGGGGACGCTCCTACTGCTATAGTAACATTGGCAGAGATGTTGGTAACAACTGTGTTTGTCATGTGATGAACAAACGGTGACTGGACACCAACGTCAGCCACTAACTTTGGAGCATTTTCAAGCAGTTTTTGAATATCGTCATCATGAAGGAACGCAAATGCGTTGTCCAAGACTGATTTCAATTTCTGAGTGGCTCTCAGGGCATCTTCCTGGGCAATAATGCATGAAACAACGGCCACACCATCCAGACACACGTGGTTCGCAGTGGAACTCTCTCGTATGACTTTACCTGCGTTTAAATGATCAATTCCACCAATAGCAACCGATTTGATCTTTTGTTGTGCACTATTCTCAATCACGTTGAGAATCTTTTGCACTCCACTGGGACCAATTGGCGCTGACTTTAAACTCTTCGTTAGAGTGCCAAACACTGCACCGATGCCGACATAGTCCACTTTGTCTTTCACAGCCTGACGAGCCTCGTCTTCATTATTGACACTCAATCCAATGATCTTGTCAGGGCCCAGATGTTTTCTAATGGTAGCAATATCAATATCATCTTGACCGACATGAATGCCCTCGGCATCCAAAGCCAGAACCACATCTAGTCTGTCATTAATGATTAGAGGGATGTTGGCTTGTTTTGTCAGTTGGTGGATCTTTTTGCCAATTTCAATAAAATCTTTCGTTTCGGCGTTTTTCTCTCTCAATTGTATGATAGTTGCTCCTCCTCTGATGGCTCGTTCCACCTGGTCATATAATGTACATGATTTGGGAACCAGCGACGAATCCGTTACGAGGTAAAGCGAGTAATCAATGTTTTGTTTCGACATTGCCCTACTACGTCTACCGTGTACGTTAAGCGGGTCAAATTAGGATGAAGTGTGAATCAGAATCAGAATTGAGAATCGAGACCAGATCGGCACGGCTGAAAGGTTCGCGATGCCTTTTCAGCTCATGTTCATGATCTTTCACTGACAATACTACCCTTTCATCAATCACAATGCGATTAACGGCGGATGTGCTGTTTCAAGCACCATCGTATATAAATCCCGTTCATGATAGAGAGCTACTACTGCGTGGTCATAGGATCCCGCTAATTGAAAACATGGGTATTACCAAAGATTTGAACGATATTATTGATTTCACCGACAATGATATCAGGATTCTTGGCAACTTTCCAAAGATGAATAGACTGAAAGGGTTGCTTTTGGCACAGAATCGGATTTCTAATATTCAAACCAGTCTTGCCGAATCGCTTCCGAATCTGGAATCTTTAGTACTGACAGCTAATTCAATATCCCAATTGTCAGACATCAATCCGTTGGCAGGACTCACGAAACTGAAATATTTGTCGCTTGTTGACAATCCAATCACAAATAAGCAGTATTATCGGTATTATATTATCTGGAGTATACCAAGTCTCCGCGTACTTGACTTTGAGAAAGTCAAGCTCGCTGAAAAACAACAGGCCAGTCAGATCTTTGGCACCATTTCGTCGCCTACTGAATTGGCCTTACAGATTATGAACACAAAGGCAGTGTCCACAAGGATCGAGTCTAAAATTGCCACAAAGATGGTCAAGCTCACTGAGGAAGACAAAATCAGGCTCAAACAGAGTCTCAAGAATGCCACCAGTTTGGCAGAAATCGATAGAATCGAAAAGGCATTACGAACGGGTGTACTATAAGTTATTAATATATTTAAATGCATTTAAAAAATTACACAAAAAAAAGAGATACACGAGAGATATTCTAGCGATAGCGATACTAGCGATACTAGCGATACTAGCGATACTAGCGATACTAGCGATAACGAGCGATATACTAGCTCCGAGTATCTGCAGAGACGGGAGATAAACAAACCTTTTCCTTCTCCTGGAGCTCATGATCATGCTCATGCTCATACTCGACTGGCCCATTTTGTAGATGGTCCAGGGTCATTTCCCTTTCACCATTTTCAAGCCCCTGCTCGTTCTGCTCCATCGGCTCGTTCTGCTCCATCTGCTCGTTCTGCTCCATCTGCTCGTTCTGCTCCGTCTGCTCCGTCTGCTCCATCTGCTCGTTCTGCTCCATCTGCTCGTTCTGCTCCGTCTGCTCCGTCTGCTCCGTCTGCTCCGCCTGCTTCGTCTGCTCCGTCTGCTCCATCTGCTCCGCCTGCTCCGTCTGCTCCATCTGCTCCGCCTGCTCGTTCTGCTCCGTCTGCTCCGTCTGCTCCATCTGCTCCGCCTGCTTCGTCTGCTCCGTCTGCTCCATCTGCTCCGCCTGCTTCGTCTGCTCCGTCTGCTCCATCTGCTCCGCCTGCTCCGTCTGCTCCATCTGCTCCATCTGCTCCATCTGCTCCATCTGCTCCATCTGCTCTTTCTCCTCTTTCTCCTTTTGCTCCTCTTTCTTACCAAAAAGTCTCACGGCAATATCACTGTTGGCCATGTCGTTATCAGTCACGGTGATTCTGTCATACGAAAAAGCTTGTTCCAAAGCTTCACGATCCTTTTCCTTCCAGAAACAATGAGGACAGTCAATGCGTTTCTCATTATTCCCATTACTCGTCTCAATCCAATAAGCAGACTTGGAATATCCACAATGCTCACATCTGACTGATGTACGGGCAAACTCCCGGTTATGTAGATCTCGAAATGGAGACAACACCAGAGTAAGATTGGATATCGCTTCGGTGGTATCTATAGGCACTTTGGCACCAGGTTTTGGCTGGATTGGATACAGCTCTGCTCGTTTCATAGCACCAGTCAACCGGTGATCTGCTGCCTTGTACGTTTGACAGTAGAGCTGTAAAGCTGACTGACCCGTATTAGGATCCAATTCGCCCAGTCCAATCATTTTCGCTGATGGATGATTTGGACACAGAATGGACGCTACCATGATTCCTGATTTGTCACCAAACTTGACCACCTTGGCACCACCTCCAACACCACCTCCAGCGCTACTACTAACACTGCCGTTACCACCTCTACGAGCCTTTTGCAAATCAAAACCAAACGAAAAATGATGTTTATAAGCACAGCCAACATGAAACATTGTCGGACATAGAGCACATGAAGTACACGCTCCTACTACCGACCCACATA
This sequence comes from Sugiyamaella japonica, assembly GCA_030583365.1. Taxonomy (NCBI): domain Eukaryota; kingdom Fungi; phylum Ascomycota; class Dipodascomycetes; order Dipodascales; family Trichomonascaceae; genus Sugiyamaella; species Sugiyamaella japonica. Next base: position 11,240 of record JAJMIG010000182.1, on the reverse strand, counting down.
AAATACAAACCTGTTTAAACCGCTCTTCAGGAATTCGGAAAATATCTTCAATCGGTTGCATCGTTTTAGTATTACCAAACTTGACCTCTGGTTGAAACACTGCACAGCGAATATGGGTCCAGTTATTATCAAAAGTGCGCTTAACAGTATCCGGAGCAGAAGCAATAGTGCCTGAAGCTGGATTCTCACTATTATAAAAGGTAACATCTCTCACTGGGCATAACAAACAATTATAGGTTGTGCATATAAAAGGCTTCTGGTCATTAGCACATGGATCACATAACCATCCAGAGTGGATTTTACTTTTCTCCCCTCCGTAACAGCTTGCGTGAACATTGAGGCCACACGACTGACAGAACAACTGCTCGGCAACTGGATCATTTCTACCACAAACGGCACAAGGACGACATATCTGTTGCGTCTTGGCGCCATTACTTAGCCCAGAAGTCTGGATCTTTACAAATTTGAATTCTTTTTCCTGCTCATCTTTTGGTGAGTTTAAACTGTCATTAAAATCGTTAACATTGTGCGCCGGGGTGGGGACATTTTTTGATTCGTTGGCAGGTCTGATTGGTCTATATTTGGATTTGGGCTCTCTGATTTCTTCAGTCGTAGTGGTGGTGATGGCAGACTTCTTACGCTCTCTTATGACAGCTGACACTGGTACTGGAACTTGAGAAGAGGCTTTTTCTTTTTCTTTTTCTTTCTCTTTCTCCTTCTCCTTCTCTCTCTCCTTCTCTCTCTCCTTTTCCTTTCCCTTTTCCTTTGCTTTCTCTCTCTCCTTCTCCTTCTCTTTCTCCTTTTCCCTCTCCCTCTCCTTCTCATTCTCCTTCTCCTTCTCCCTCTCCCTCTCCTTCTCATTTATCTTATCCAGTTTGATCTTCTTCCTGCTTCGATCAAACTCCTTGTCTCGCTCACTAAGAATAGACCTCGCGTCGCTTATTAGCTCCTCTTCCACCTTTCGTTTGGCCCCGTTACCACTCCTTTGGTTGATTTTCTTGATCACATCGTCGGGATTTTCCCATTGAACAGCATATCTCTTCCATAGTCTGGCGCATCTGATACACAAGGCAGTTATTGGGTTCTCGGGCCCAGCGACCGGGAATCCAGGAGCTCGACTCCATTTCTGTGAAGTGGTGCTTAGACAGTATTTACAGCACATGGACCGTTTGTGTTTTTTGATCTTGTCGTTATCATAAGCAGAGTCATCTGAACTATCAGCCACTTCATCAACTAATCCGTCGTCGGTGATCTGTTGGTTGTTGTTTTGTCTCTTTTTGTTGCCTCTGCGACCCTCATAGTTGTCCCAAATCTCATGACCAGAGGGGGTCTTTTTCCATAAATAGTAATAACGAACCACATCTGCCGACTTCTTAGTCTTGACTTCTTTGTACACTGGATACAACTCGCTACCATACTTTCTCACGGCATCTTCAAAACGCTTCTTCTCCTGTGGAGTAAAGGTAGGTTCTTTAAGAGACTTTCTGGTAAAGGTGGCAACTATCTCAAGCGCTTCAGGTTCCTTGTATCCCGTGCTCATATAAGCGTAAAGACAGGCGTCAATAAAGTTTGGTGAGTGGTGAGCTAGCGACAGTGCGGTTGCAAATGGCTCTGTTTTCTCTAAAAACTGTCTGACCTTGTCCTCTGCATCAGGAATGTCGGGCATTTTCCATAACAGAAAAGACGTTGAATCACCTCCTCTTTCTATATAACCAGGAGGCTTTTCCTGCATCCATAAAGGCCGATCTTTTTTGGGAATAAACGTAGGCGTGACAGCACCCGGAGGAGTGTCTTCAATTGGCGTGGTAGGAGCGGATATCGTCAATGATAGGTCGAGTTTGACTTTTGATTTCGAGCCCTTTTTCGACTTTTTTTCGACTTTTTCTGGTTCATAGTAAATCACCGGCCGGCCGGGCCAGTCGAGAATATGGGCCTGGTGTTTACTACCCAATCTTGAGGCTGCTCGAGGGTAGATGCGATCATCGGTATCTAGGATATCTTCCATTTTCGAATGAACTCCTAGATACCGGAACGGCCATAGCTTTAATTGATGTTCTTGCTCCTTGGTAAGCGTTGTTCGGACGTGTTCAGAAGATAACGCGGCTTCCAGCTCTTCGTATCTAGATACTGGTTGAGAAGATGGAGACCTTGACCAAGCAGGTGACGTGGAGCTTGAATTGGAGCTATTTCCAACCTGCTGCTGCTGTTGTTGCTGTTGTTGTTCTTCTGTATCATTATCCCGGGAAGTTAATATGGCATCAACAGATACACGATTTGTTAGGATTCCTTTGTTTTCTTCGAGTTTCCGTTCTAAAGCTCCACTGCACTTTGCACAAGACCAGCCAAAGCCCCTGGTTGGTTTTCTAGTCAACGGAGGGTCGACACATAGCATATGATAATGCTCTTTACAGTGTGCACACTGAACCGAATCATCAGGAGAACACCATTGAGAACATTTGATGCAGTTTTTAGGGGTATCACATAGTTCTTTCCCCCTACCAATCTCTACAATGGCGTATTTGAACCTGCTGGTAAGAATATCGTACATTTTCTTGGGAATGTTTGTGATTTTCTCCGTGGGCACGACCTCGTAGAACCGAAGAATATATCGATCATACAGCTTGTCGAACCAAAAACAGTCTGGGGTAGCTCTGTACTCGGTCAAATCGGCAATGTGATGTCGTAGCTTGACTGTACATTTGCCTCGAATACTCAATAGAGGCAATACATCACTATGCATTGTTGCGTATAACAATCTTGAATCTGATACATGTCTGGAAATATCTTTGGGGCGATAGAGCCAGTTTACACGAACCATGTAGTTTTCAGCACCCTGTTGAATGTCTTTGTTTTCCAGTCCCTTTTTTTTATCTACAAATTCCATAATCCTACCGATATAGTAAGGTTCCCCAGGCGGTTCGGATAGTATATAAATATGATCTAGAAAAATTAGTTTCGTGTGTTTGTGGTTGCTTGCCAGTAATACTTACCTTCTGGACCGAATGTTGTTCCGTCAGTTAAATGCAAGACTCCATTGACGACCTTGGCCCCATTCAAGTCAATGACATTTGACAGTCTCTCCGACGCCGACAGTTTTCTCTGCCAGTTTATTGGAAATTTATCATAACCAGTCAGGTCGGTGTTTGCTGCTGCTGTTGCTGCCGTTGCCGCCGATGCTGCTGATGCCTTTTTAGAAGGGCTCGAGGAATTCCCCTTTGATGGTGACTTTGTCGGTGACAGTTTGTAGCTACCATTACTCAACATCGAGCGGCCATCACCTTCACCGTCGCCTTCACTGCCAATCACGCCATTAGCCAGGTCGTCATACTTTTCTTCGGCATAATTTACTCGGGACACGTTTTTGCGTCTGGATCTAAGTCCTCCTCCGGCTGCCCCTCCTACTCCGGCTTCGTCCATTTCGCACGGATACACACTATAATGTTGGTGGCGCACGCTGAGACGCTCACACGCAAATCTGCTCGACTCTCTTCTTTACTATCGTCTAGTTATGCCACTATTTCACTTTCGCCATCAGGTGTGTGTGGGTATTTTAATGTTCATGCGAAGGTCGTTTATTTTATACCTCCGAAATGCCGCTGCGGGCTCATAGGCAAGTCGGCAAGTTTACGGACTGACTATAAACTTATATAGATAATGCGATGGTGGTAGTGGGAATGCAAGTGGGTGGGTGATGCGGAAGTGAATGCCGAACTACGTCTCTATGGCTCTCTGGCCCAGAGAGCTCTCTGGATCAAAGCCGATCGGTTTCTGCATCAGGCAATTATGTCCGTAATGTCAGACTCCAGTGGCTACGTTGAAAACGGGCTCGGTAATGAGCACAGGTATGGAGCAAGGCTCGAATATACGGTATACGATTAGCGAATCTGGCGGCTCCTCTGTGTTGAGTGGGCAACCAGGTCGGCCCCCGTGTCTGCCTCCGGCGGCTGGGCGCTGCCCAGACCCGTTTGCTCGCTTCGCTCGACTTTGGCTCGTGGCTCGTGGCTCATTGTTTGGCTCTGCTAGATAAGACGACCCTTTGGATGCTTTATTGTCATTCAGGGCCGGCAGACGTTAGATGCAGGGTCTAATTAGATTATGCAGGAACGTGAGTGGGGGTTAGTGAGCAGTTGACTATACCACTACCTCTGCCTGCTGGCGTCGCGAGCTCGCTCTACCAAACAACCGGCAAATCGATAACGTACCACTGTGTAATAACCCACCTTCGAGACCACCTATTCAATCCCTGACCTACTCAATCCTTGACCTACTCGAGTCCAGCCAGATGGTAGTGGCAACCGTCAGGGGCGGCACGGCTGACCTCTGCGGCAACAGGGATCCATAATTTAGAGTTGAATTTTCACAGAATGAAAGGAAAAAAATTTAAACCCCAAACCGCTTCTCCTTTTTCAACTGTCAACCTCACACTCACACTCGCCTCACACTCGTGTCACACTCGTATACTTTACATTCACGTTCACATTCACGTGTAATTTCGGATTTGCCACTGGAGAAAGAACTTCACAATCAACTGTCTGATTTGCTGATAAATTGTCTTTTTTTCTTGTTAGATTTCTCGACCCCCCATTACTGACAGCGTCCGACCACTCTTATGCATTGGTCCCCTTTAATTAGATTTCCCCATTCGCCTCCTGTGTTTGTAAATACTACTACGAAACAAAGTAGTAGTTGTAGTGGAACCGATATATCCTAAGGGTCTTTTTTTTTTTTTGTTGTCAACTCATCTTCTCCACTAACATGTCTCTAGTCAATATTCGTAGGGATAACAAAGATCCCTTTTACCGGTACAAAATGCCTCTGCTGATTTCTAAAATCGAAGGCAGAGGCAACGGTATTCGTACTGCTATCGTCAATACTTCGGATGTGGCTCGTGCTTTATCACGTCCTCCCTCTTATGTCATCAAGTTTTTTGGGTTCGAGCTCGGGGCTCAGACGTCCATTTCAGAGACTTTGGATCGATACATTGTTAATGGAGCTCATGACGCTCCTAAACTCCAGGACTTGTTGGATGTGTTTATTACCAAGTTTGTGCTGTGCTCAGCTTGTAAGAACCCCGAAACTGATATCATTGTATTGAAGGATGGCAATCTCACTAGAGACTGTAAGGCTTGTGGTCAACGTACTTTGGTCGACCCTCGTCATAAATTGTCTTCTTTCATTTTGAAAAACCCTCCCTCGTCTGCTAAGGGCAAGAAGAAGGCTGCTACTGCTTCTGCTAATGTCGGAGGTGGAGTATCGTCACCTTTGACTATCAACGGTGGTGACGCTGCTACCAACGGAGGAGCTGGAGGTGATGATAGTACTGGTGAAACAGCAACTAATGGTGATGCTAATGGTAATGGTACTGTGACTCCCGAGGCTGATGACGATGGGGACAACACAGATGATGAGCTGACTCGCCGTATAAACGCCGAGGCCGCCACCCTACCCGAATTGGACGAATTGGCAGATGACGATGAAAATTGGGCCGCCGATATGTCTGAAGAGGCTGTTCGCGCTCGTCAAAAGGAGCTGGAAAAAAGTTTGGCTGTATTGAATCTCGATGATGACGACGACGAGGGCATTGACAATGGTTTATATACCGAGTTTGGTAAATGGATCGAGACTGAAAAGGACAACCAAGTCACTGACGTTGAGATATATAAAAAGGCTGCCGACCTTGGTATTGCCACGAAACACCGAACTGTTCAGGTTCTTGCTCAAACGTTGTTTACTGGAAACATTGTCAAGGAGATTCCTGAACATACTGGTTTGCTTGGTAAGCTCATCACTTCCAAGAACCATGAAAAGGCTCTCCTCGGAGGTATTGAACGGTTGATTGGTTTAGAGCACGAAGACAAGATCAAGGATATCCCCAATGTTCTGTTTAAACTGTATGACAATGACTTGATTTCCGAAGAAGTGGTTACCAAGTGGGGATCCCGTGCTAGCAAAAAATACGTTGACAAGGACGTTTCAAAGAAGGTTCGGAAAGCGGCCAAGCCGTTTTTAGAATGGTTGGAGGAAGCCGACTCGGAAAGTGACGAGGAAGCCACTTCGGATGACGAATAAATAGGTTTATGATTTACATGTAAAAGTAATAAAAAATTATATGGTTGGTAAGCTCATATTGAGTAATTGTTTAGTATATGGTTGGTAAGCTCATATCGTGTAATGGTCTAGTAGATGGTTGGTAGGCTCATATTGTGTAACGGTTTAGTATATGGCTTATTGAACTGATATCGTGCAATGCTTTAGTACTGTATGTTGGTATTAGCTTAGATCATGTAATGCTCTTTGTATCGTATAGGAAAACTCTTCTATGCCCATGTTTTCGTTTGTCTTGCAGTATGACCATAGCTGGTCCAGGGTGGAGCTTATCATATATTGGGTATTCTCCGAGATTGAAACATGTGGATTCTCTTGCTCTTGTTCTTCTTCACCGTCTTGTCGTTTGTCGTATAGAGCATAATATGAATCATCGTCCTGTTCTTTTTCTTTAATCTCCGATTTCTGGTTCTCCTCCATCCTGTCATCATCATCAATGTCATCATATTTATCCCAATAGTCATCTTGTGATTCGGCTTGTCCATCGGTTTCGGGCTGCTCCATCTTCCATTTTTCATATGCCTCGTCTATGCTCATAGACCACTGGCCGTCCAACGTAAATCCAGGAAGTAGTGAAAATAGTCCTATCAATTTCCAGTCACTCGTGCCATCGTATGGTGTGGTTTGTTGTTGTTGTCCCTCGTTCACAAACAAGCCACCTAGCCAGGAGCATAGTCGTACTACACTATGGCACGATACTCCATCCTTTGCTAGATACCACATATCATGATTAACATCTGATTCTTCATTCACGATTTCAGCAATAGCATCGAGCCCAGCTTCTTGAATGTGGATGTTTTCCGTATAAAATGGTATTAGTTTCTGCCCGTGATCTGATAATGTCGACAAGATATTGGCTGATACGTCCCACTTTAGTTCTCTGGGCACGTAGGTATCTGCCAATCTACAAGAGTCGAGAACGACTCTTTCCTGGATTGACTTGACTACATCGTGAATGAGGTTTTGGGATATAGGTTTGAGTGTCATTTTACACGACATCAATGAGACTAAGTCACCAGCGTAAATTCACTAACCCTCTTACTCGTAAATCTCTCCTATCCAAGCTGTTTGTAGCTAATTTAATTTGTCAATGCAGGCTACCCCTGAGCCCGCACAGCCGTACGCATGTCCATATACTTCCCGAGATAATAAACATAAACATCAATACTAACCTTCACATTCACCCACACCACTACCACCATCACCACCAAATGTCAGTTGTGCCACCTACCAAACGAGGTGAAAGCGCCCCGACGCGCTCCAATCTCCCACTCAAAGGATCAGCCAGACTTGTAGCAGAGTTCTTTGGTATGTTTGGCCATCTAATCTCATCTCATCTCATCTCATACTAACATTAACAGAATATAGCATCAATAGCATTTTATACCAACGGGGCATTTATCCAAGTGAGGATTTCCAAACAGTTCGCAAATATGACTTGAACATGCTGGTGACTGTGGATAGCGAGGTCAAGGCGTATATTAAGAAGATCCTAAGTCAGTTACACAAATGGCTTGTTAGTGGGAAAATATCAAAACTCATTGTAGCCATCACTTCCAAGGATACGGGAGAAGTTGTTGAGAGATGGCAATTTGATGTACAGATTCTCGCAAACGACGCAACTCCCACCACCGACATGGACAGTACAGCAGCGGCCGACAAACCGCAGGACGAGATCCAAAAGGAGATTCAAGCGATTATCCGACAAATCACTGCTTCAGTTACGTTTCTGCCAATGCTGGAAGGCCGCTGTACATTCAATGTTCTTGTGTATGCGGATGGAGATGTACAGGCGCCTGTAGAATGGGTCGACAGTGATTTAAAGACCATCAAAAACGCCGAACAAGTCCAACTGCGAAGCTTTTCCACGAGCCAGCACAAAATCAATACCCTCGTAGCATACAGTCTAGGTGATTCATCCTAACCAATACAAAACTATTAATTAATTACACATATTTTTTTAAAAAGAGAAAAACTAATCGATCTAATAACTGAATCTTTTTTTTTCGAGGTGGTTGTGGTTCTTTACAAGTCGTCATGATCAATGTACTCATCATCGACATCATCATCATCATCCGAATGTGAAGAACCACCAGCGGCCGCTTCGTATAACTTTTTCGTGATTGGGTGAGCCACCGACTCGAGCTTCTCCTTTTGTTCATCGATTTCTTCTTTAGTAGCCGACGATGCGTTCTCATCAAGCCAGTCAACAGTGTCATTGATGGCCTCAAGAAGGGCTTCTCTGTCATCCTCGCTAATCAGAGATCCAAACTGGTTGTCTCCCTTTTCATTGAGTTGACTTCGAAGCGAGTGGGCATATAATTCCAATCCGTTACGAGCTTCAATCTTATCACGAAGCTGCGAATCCTGCTCAGCATACTTTTCAGCTTCTTCAACCATACGTTCGATTTCATCCTTGGAAAGACGTCCCTTGTCATTGGTTATAACAATGGATTCGCTCTTTCCAGTGGCTTTATCGGTAGCTCCAACCTTGAGAATTCCATTGGCATCGAGCTCAAAAGTGACCTCAATCTGAGGAACTCCACGAGGAGCAGGGGGGATTCCTGTAAGTTCGAATTTACCAAGGAGATTGTTATCTTTAGAAAGAGCCCGCTCACCTTCGAAAACTTGAATAAGAACAGTGGGTTGGTTTTCCACGGCCGTGGAGAAGATTTGTGATTTCCGAGTGGGGATAGGGGTATTACGGTTGATCAATTTGGTCATGACTCCACCCGACGTCTCAATACCAAGAGTCAACGGATTAACGTCTAGTAAAACAATATCATCGACACCATCTTCTCCAGACAAAACACCAGCCTGGACAGCAGCTCCATACGCAACGGCCTCGTCTGGATTAATACCCTTGGATGCCTTTTTGCCATTGAAAAAGTCCTCCAATAGCGATTGAACCTTGGGGATACGAGTGGAACCACCCACAAGAACAATATCATCGATTTCACTCTTCTTGACCCCGGCATCTTTAAGAACCTGTTCCACTGGTTTAAGAGTCTTTTTGAACAGTTCCAGATTCAACTCTTCAAACTTTGCTCTTGTCAATGTTTCAGAGAAATCAATGCCATCGAAAAACGACTCAATTTCAATTCGGGTCGACATTTGAGAAGACAAAGTGCGCTTGGCCTTTTCCACTTCTCGCTTTAGCTTACCAATAGACTTGGGGTTCTTGGACACATCGACATTATGTTTCTTGTTAAACAGCTTGGTAAAGTGCTGAATGACCTTGTAATCGAAATCTTCACCGCCCAAATGAGTATCACCGGCAGTAGCCAAAACCTCAAACACTCCACCTTCAATGGATAAAAGAGAAACATCAAAAGTACCACCACCCAAATCATACACAATGATTTGACGCTCGCCATCGGTACGGTCTAAACCATAAGCGATAGCAGCAGCCGTCGGCTCATTAACAATACGTAATACAGTCAACCCAGCAATAGTACCAGCATCCTTGGTAGCTTGACGTTGGGCGTCATTGAAATAGGCCGGAACCGTGACCACGGCATGAGTAACTTTTTTGCCCAAGTAATCCTCGGCGATTTCCTTCATTTTGCCCAAAACCATGGCCGAGATCTCCTCGGGCGAAAACGTCTTGTCTTCACCACCATAAGAAACCTTGACTACAGGCTTGCCATCTTTATTTGCCACCTTATAAGGGAAATGCTTAATGTCTCTTTGCACAGTCTGGTCAGAGTATTTAAGACCAATAAGACGCTTGATATCGAAAACGGTATTGGCTGTATTAGCGGCCGCCTGGTTCTTGGCCGCGTCTCCCACCAACCGTTCTTCGTCATTAAATGCAACATAAGAAGGAGTGATTCGATTACCTTGATCATTAGCAAGGATTTCCACCCGGCCTCCTTTCATGACACCCACACATGAATATGTGGTACCCAGATCGATACCAATCACTGTACCATAGTTTTCCACGTCTGTGGCATTTTCTGCCACGGCAGTAGAACCAAACAAAAATGGAAGAATAAAGATCCCTAGCGCATACAGCAAAACTGCTATTGGTGCCACTAATGACCGTGAAGCACCAGTGGGTTTACGACCAACCATTGTATATCTATAAAAATCTCTAGAATCGCCACCTATCTCAACAAAAGCACGACCTGACAACCACAATCAATCAATCAATCAAAATAAATCGATCTCAAATAATCGAATATCAAATAATCAATCAACCACTGCCAACAACGTATGTAGCAGAAAGAATATCACTACGAGACACTCTGCAAGTATTTATATACACACGGCATGAATTCTTATAAGCGAGTCGCCGCTTGCCAGCCCTGAAAGACACGTAAACTAAAAGCCCAAGCGTTCTCGAATCCGGCACGGCTGGCCCTCCCACCGTTCTTCTACAACCTTCGCTGGGACTTGGCCAGCTGTTAACACTTGCGCGCCTCCAGCCTTGCCACCGCCACATGCCCCCGCTCCTGGCCCGGGTCGGCCTCCGGCGGCTGGGCGCTGCCCAGACCCGTTGCTCCGCTTCGCGGAGTACGACGGTCGCGGTCCACGCTGGGTGCTGGGGTCCCTGCCCTCCGCGAAGCGGAGCAACGGGTCTGGGCAGCGCCCAGCCGCCGGAGGCAGACCCGGGGGAAGAGCCCCCCCCACCCGACCGGGTGCCTCGTGGGTTATGCCCACTGTGCCACGTATGCTGCTCGAGTTAGTGTTGCGTCGACGTGGCCTGGATGCTGGCGAATGCGCGAGCGAGCCGGCCAGCCAGCGACTGAGTTCGGGCCAGACCTCTTTTTCAGGGGGAAGGCTGCGCCGCACGAGCCGTGATCCAGGCCCATGGAGCGTTATCTTTTAAGATAGCGCCGTCGTGCAATTTTCAGCATGCAGGTGACCGTTCCCTCGACCACAGAGCCAGCAATCCTCCACAACATCCATCCACAACCCTCTCGGCCATGAGCACGATACACCACGAGTTCATGAAACACGCCCTACAGATGGTGAGTGCCTCTTCGCCCGGGTCTGCCTCCGGCGGCTGGGCGCTGCCCAGACCCGTTGCTCCGCTTCGCGGAGGGCAGGGACCCCAGCACCCAGCGTGGCCCGCGACCGTCGTACTCCGCGAAGCGGAGCAACGGGTCTGGGCAGCGCCCAGCCGCCGG
>JAJMIG010000181.1:0-22069 GCA_030583365.1 Sugiyamaella japonica | reverse complement strand
ACAACCACCCGTCTCCCTACTGATGCTCTGATGCTGTTACTCCAATTTGTGCTACCTATATATTCATCATATATACAACTCCAACCCTAAACGCTATCAGAATCACCAAGCCGTCACCAAAATGTAAATACACCTTTTGTTACCATCCTCTACCATTAGGAAATTAGGAAATCATGTTCTGGGGTAGAAAATCAGAAACTGCAACTACAACTTCTACTACAAGTCTGACTCAAAACGATGTCGCTATCATCAAATACATGTACACCACTTTTGTCACCAGCGAGGTTTTGGACACTCGTTCTGGACATCACCCTCCTCTAACCACATTTTTTTACAAAAGACTTACTCAGATTTACCACCGTATTCAGACTTTTCCCTCTGATGAACCATAATGCTGAAGACCCCTATTTGTGGACCAATTCATACCATATGTCTTCAATATACACCAGGGGTTGGGTTGAAATATTCAACATCAATAAGACTTAACTTATCATTTATTGTCTATTTAAATCTACAAGATCAGTGACATGATTTGGTGGTGGTCGATTGTTTGTGTTGCCAGTGGCCAATATTTGTTCCTACCATACAACGTGTCCCCGCATTCACGAGACAAGTAAGGGTGCAGGTGCCAACCCGGATGAAAACCTCTTGAGAGGGAAAACCGTAGTTTTTGCGGCGTTTGCAGACCTTAGACAGGACAACCTGGCATCTGAGGAGTTTACGCTTCCCGCTGCGATGGCCGGCTGCCAATTTGACGTCATAAGCAGTCGTTATGAACTTTGTGAGTGTAGTAGACAGCTAGATTCGAACCCACAACTTGAAAACCAAGTTTCAACCTGACGCCTGGGATCACAGCATAGCCATCCGGCCACAAGGAGTGATCCTTTAACCCAGTAGCAATAAGAACATATTATTACATAACAGGCCGATTATGAGTCTGCATGGAGTAGCCTGATGAGTATGCTAAAAAGTTTTTTTTCGCAAATTGGGCACTATGGCCGAGCGGTTAAGGCGAAAGACTCGAATAGTTTAATGTTTGGGCATCTTTTGGGATTTCCCGCGCAGGTTCGAATCCTGCTGGTGTCGACATTTTTTTTGATAACATTCTATTCGTAGTCAATAATATCTGTTACTTTTAGTTTTCTACTTCTGAAGCGGCCCTCGTGTGACTTTAGAAAACCCACTTAACCCATTAACCACTTATAACCACAATTATCTCATCGCTAATGGCTCATCGCTAATGGCTCATCGAGCTGCCCTCTTATAACGTACACCCGCAATACCTAGTTTTATTAGACTTATAAATCAACTGGACGACTCTTTTAAAACTAGCACGCCATTATGTAGCTTGGCAACTTCTCGAAGAAGCTGTTTGAGTCTTTCATGGTTTTGAGGATGACGACGCAGTTTGGGCTTGAGAATACCGAGAAGTTCCTTTGCATTGACGTTTTTAGAGGCAATGACTGATCGGACGTCTTCAGCAGTTAATAAATCGTCGTCACTTGGCGAGTTGGAAGTTGTAGCGGAGTTAGCATATGCAAGGGTTTGTGGAGAAGGAGAGCGTTTGACCTTTTTCATTTCACTGCTGCTCTGAGACATGTTCTCTGGAGACACTTCACGGGCTCTCTTGACATTTGGATTCCATAGATTACGAGGGAATCGAGATAATGACTGGGGGGAAAGTTGCAATACAACCATTCCAGGACTGAGGTTTTTATATTTCGTTTTGCTAAGTGGTGGGCTGACCTTTCGAGGAAGTGGGATCGGCGGAGGCGAGTCTGAGGAAGTACGCGATAAGCTGACAGGTAAAGTGGAAGGCTCCTTTTTAATGGTAGCTTTAGTTGACAAGTCATCGCTGCCGCCGTCTTCTTCTGTCTTTACTTTTGGAGACGGAGCTGCTGTGGAAACGGCCGTTTCTTCGTCGTCGGAATCTTCTGATTCCGACGCATAAGGGTTTTCATCATCATCACTTTCATAATAGGCATTCTTTTCAAGCGAGCGAAGATACTTCTTTAGCTTTTTGCCCTCTTTACCAATTTTGGGCTCATCAGGATTGTTGAAAAGATCAAATGTATCATCATCGACATCGTTGGATACACCAATGGTGTTGGCAGTTCTCTGCTCCCGTTTGATTTTCTCCTCGACTTCTTTGACATCCTCTTCGTTACCATCCATGATAGGGGCCTCTTCATCATCAGCAAACTCCTCATCAAAGTCGATTTCGTCATGGTCGTCGTTTCTCCTTCGACCACCGGTGGCCGACCCCGAGCCGGAAGGTCCATCCACGGTTTTAAATCTTCTTCTTGCATTTCTATCTTGCTGCTGTGACTCTTGTTCTTTATTAATGTGTTTCATAATCCATCTTGGTACGTTTGTTTTCTTTTCCATTCTCTGCTCAGCTTCTTCGAGCGTCAATGTCGTATATTTATTACGAGGGGTCATTTTATACCACTTTTCAGCCGGAACCATTTTAAACCCATCATCGTCAAAGACAAATAAAACATACGAGTCAGATTGAGCAGCTTCATAGTTGCCTACCCAAGTGTTTTTGCCATCGAAATCTTCCATGACCCAAGGATAGTATTCCTCATATCGAAGTCTACGACTTACTTCGTCTCCCAGAATCACCTGACGGGTTTTCTTTTCAAAAGGTCGAGCACTTCGACGGGCACCGCCATCTGGAGCTACTACTGACATATCAGCTTTCGGAGCAGGTTCTGGAGCCATTCCAGCTGCCAGTGAAGCAGCTGCAGCCTCTTTGGCCTTGTCTTCTTGAGCTCTGAGAGCTTGTTCTAGTTGGGCGTTAGATTCCTCCTGTTCCTTTTTCCTCTGCTCGATTTCACTCAGAGTTAGCTGGAATTGGATATTTCTTGGATCCTTTCTATGAAATCGAATAGGAGCCGTGAAATCGGTGGCTGGGTTAACAGGAGTCCTGGAATGGAATTTTAAAATATGATGACGCGATTCATTAACTTCGTCCAAAGTACAACTACGTAGTTTGAAATCAGTATACGATTCGGAAGAAGAGGACGACGATGAAGGGTTGTTGATCCTGGGTTTGACATCTTCTCGCTCTTTCTTTATTTGGGGTACAGTTCTTTTATCGCCATTTTCACGAGGTTCTCGCTTGACCAATGGGTTGGTATTAGGACGCCGTAAAGGATTGCCATTTCTCTTTGGTCGGATGAGGGGGTTGGAAGACATGATAGAGACTGCTAAGTATGGATTGTTACACAGCGTATGTTACGCTATCAATGACCCTTAGAATCAACAGAACCCTTACAAAGTCAAGGTGAGGTTGAAGGTGAAGGTGAAGGTGACTGACAGAGAGAAGCGATGTTGGAATATAACCCATGTTGAGGCAGGGATAGGGTTCAAGGTCACGCCGCCGCTATCCAAGAGGCAGAGAGCTTGAACGACTGTAGAATGGACCGACCACTAATGCTTCTATTTACTAGACTGTACAATGACCAATGCTAGAATGATCGAGTATCGTGATTGACTTGTCACTATGTCATTACTGAATGTCATTATTGAATGTTGAACTGTATTGATTGTAGTTAACGGTTGTATAGATGCCAGCTTCAGCCTCACTAGTGGATGTCAGACCCATCTCGACTGTTCACCTGATATATTTCATATTCGTATTATCAAAGAGGCACAATGGATCCTATTTTCAAAGTTAACAGAGGATGGGGAGTTATTACGGTGATTGCCTTGTCTGTAGCCATTGGTACGAGGATGTAAGAATGAATCCTATTGTGTGTGTGTGTGTCATCACTAACATTTTAGGTATCGTGGTAATCAGCGGCTAGCAGAAGATCAAGCCGAGTATCTGGCGCCAGGCCAGTACGTTGGAGAGCCGACTGCTGAAAGGAAGAGCAAGTATGAAGGTGGAGGAAGCTCATATTTAGTAAGTTGGTAAAAGGTGCAAAGTGCCCAGCAGGCATATGCCATTTATCTAACTGGTGAATAGGGCCGTAGAGGCGGAGATCGGTTTTCGTAGCTTACTTGGTAGCTCACTTGGTAGCTCATCTCAATGTACATAGATTATTTAAATAAATACAACCTTAGCTGCTGGCACTACTGCCTCCCCCAATGAACTTCTTGCCCATTGCAAATAAACCTTTGGCCTTTTTAGAAGACTTCTCGCCTACCTTACCAAACGCTTCTTTGGATATATGATTCGAGACGATATGTTTTGCAGGCTTGATAATCGTGGCAGAAACGGTTCTTTGTGCATTGGCTTCTTCTCTTGCTTCAGTCTGAGTGGGTTTAGGTGGATTGCCATTTGTATAGATACCTGTTCCGTCATGAGTAGAAGTGACTGCTAGTAACCAGCTTTGAAGGTTTGGAGAGTATTCCGATTGCTGAATGCGTGCCTGGTCAAAGAGCATTTTTCTATCGGCTGGATTGGGTTTGGCCAATGCCGCAGAGAAATCAAAAGTTGGCAGTTTATTTAGCTTGATTGCAATGGGATTGGACATGGCACTAGCAGTCTGCGACATCTGTCGTTGCCTCGACTGTTCAGCACCGGCTCTCGTAACAGATGGAACCTCGTCATCATCATGATCATTTGTAGAACTAGGCGATACCGGCTCCATTTCAGACAAGCCCGTGGCAATACTCGAGCCATTGCTGCCGATGGACGACGTACTTTTGCGAGATGCGTGGGTGGCTGTCGGATGTAACGTGCTACTGGTCTCTGCTCGAACATATTCAGGCGCAGCAGTGTCTTTATCCTGGTCATGTTCTTCTGGACCGTCTTCCTCATCACTAGACTCACCCCAGTGATTATCTTCGTCGCTTGCACTGTCTCTTGATCTGTTTGTGTTTAGAGGTCTGATTTCTGGAAATCCATGCTGCGAAAGCCGCGTGCTCTGGACAAGTTGAACGAGTTCAGGATCAGGGGAATAATCATCTATTCTAGAAGACGACGAAGCGCTCAACACTGGTGTGCGGATATGTTCGTTATTGTCATCATTGACGTTCTTGCTAGAGCTATTCATTGAATTGAGGATCTCGGCTTCCAGATCATTCTGATCTCGACTTCCCTTATACTCTGGTTCTTGTTCATTTTCATCCTGTACATGAAGGGATGGGATACTTCTCTCATTCGACGCCAGACCTGGAATCGGATCGGGCTTCCATCTACCAGCAACAGCTCCACGAGGAGTTGCCATATCCGAGCCTGACGAAGACGACGAGTCCGAGTCCGAGTCCGAGTCCGAGTTCGAGTCGGAATCGATTATTTGTGGTCGCTGTTTCAAAGCCATGGCATCCATCTGCTCACTGACATGACCAGTGCCGGCATCTTCTTCCGAATCCTCCATAACTGGACGGTTACGCACAGATTCCAAGACCTGTCGGCCATGTAAAGCTGGGCGATTGTCATCGATTGACAGCCTACCAGTCCTCTGATCAATAGAAGCACTATCCATTGACCTTCTTCCGGTAGATAGCGATGCAGTTGAATCTGTTTCACCATAAAACTCATCGGGTCTATGTGGATTGGTAAAGTATGCAGCGGCAGGATGGCCGTCTTCTATCGATTCTAGATTATGAGACCCAGGAAGAAGATTACTAAACTGAGCTTGAAGAGTTCGCGACGCCACGGGCAGAGCCGACGATGCAGATGAAGGGGCTGCTGGAGGAATTAACGCATCCGGTAGACTAGCAGCGACCACAGATTGGGGGACAGGCGGTATCCGCTCGTTTTCAGGACTCTCGTCAATTTTATCATCATTGTAGTACTCGTAAAAGCCATCATCATAAGCGTCATCATTTTCAGCAGAGTTGGTGTGAGGACCAGATGTCGTGTCGGGCACGGACACGGGCACAGTCACGGGCACAGTCACGGTCGATGAAACAGCTGGTTCAAGACCAGGCCATGATCCAGGAACATGTTCTTCAGAAACAGATTGTTTTGTATTGTCGTGTTCTGAGAGCGAATACTTTGTAACGCCTGCTTCTACAAACTTTTGCGACGAGCTGGATGAGGTGGATTTGGAGTGAGTCAGACTATGCTCACCGGCCTTTTCCGTGGCAGGAGGTATGGTAACAGCCACAGCAGTTGCCACAGACACCGTATGAGCTGTATGATCATTGAGCGACTCAGAAGTGCTAGGTTCTATAGCGTGTTCGCGTTCGCCAGTCGCGCTACCGCTACCGACCAATAGTTCTTGCGGAATAGGAGGAACACTGGGAATATCAATATCCTTTGGAATCTGAATATTGTCGGGAAGAGGCGGCACTCCAGTCTCATTAACATCATCGTCTTCAACCCAATCTTGGTAGTCGTCATCTCCATAACCGCCTCCGTCGTAATTCACGTTTCCCTGAAGCCATCTCGTAGACTTTGCTCGCTGTACGCTGAATATGAGTTAGTTTAACGACAACAATCCAAAATACAACCACTATACACTTGCTTATTTGACGACATTCTCAACGTGTGCAATTCGCAATCAGGGGTATTTGCAGAATGGTTTTCGTGTATGTTTTGGCATCCAGCAGAGAATAAGGATCAATTATTTAGGCGAGAGCGCGAGGCTGAACCGGAGGGGGTGGTGCTACGCGTGGAGAACAGATCTATCGAGGCTAGCTAGACCCTGAACCATATATACAAGAAAGTAGCCGGGCTCAGAAGAATGAGGTGAGATATGAGTATTAAAAATTAATATATAAATACAGTGAGAAGGCAGCCAAAGCCAGCCAAAGCCAGCCAAAGCCAGCCAAAGCCAGCCAAAGCCAGCCAAAGCCAGCCAAAGCCAGCCAGAGCCAGCCAAAACCCAGCTAACCTACTCAGATAATTTAGCAATTCTACGTTTTCCATGACGCAGAACCTCGTGGTCCATCTGATCTCGAATAGAACGACAACCAGAGATAGTAACGGCAATGACGGATTCTAGACGGTCGAGAGGGATCTTGGACTCGAGAAGAAGCAGAGATACCTTTTCGGTCTTGCCAATGATAGCCACCGTCAGAAACGAAAGATCCGACTCCTCGGCATTGTTTGGATCAAGCAGTGGATTGATCGAGTCATATAAAGCGGTCGAGCATGCAGTGACATAATCGTACATGGGAACTCCCGCATCTATTAACGCCAGACTTGTGGCATTGATGCAAGCAGGAAAGAACCCTCCATCCTGGGCCAAAACATGTAGAGAAATGACAATCTCCGTTCGAGGGTGTAAATGGCCCAGAATGGCTTCCTGGAAAGTCCGCTGGATGGACATTGCTGCCTCTTGGATTCTTCTATCGTTTCTTGGTCGCTTCTTTCTCTCCAGCGTGCTGAAAGGCGACACAGATATATTCACAGATAGAAACACCGAATCAATATTGCTATGACTTCTCAGTTCTGGTTCTCTTGGTCCTTGAACAATGCAAATCACTTTGGTACCGCCCACTTCCACAAACGACGACCCATCGGCGCTATTGGCATGTGTATTGAGTCCACATGAAAACTGTCTTAATTCGTTCCATCTTCTCCCATCTGAGTCTGTTAGTTGGGTATTGACTGGATATGAACTCTACTTACCGACTCGTAGTCCCTCGGGCGAGTACAGTTCGAACCGAGACATGTCTATTATCTGGTGTATTGTGAGGTCTACTTTTCTGATCTGGTATAATATATATTTCACTACCTAACCCAAGAGTCACGTGACAAAGAGCTGGGCATTTTTTCGCACATGGATCGAAGACAGTCCACGACATCTCTAACCTCTTACTCATCTCGTATTGACGGCACCGATTGTCTCCGCGAAGCGGAGCAACCAGGTCTGGGCGGAGCCCAGCCGCCGGAGGCCGAGCCCCGAAACCCGCGAACCAGGGGGAACGGCTGCCCTAACCCACCCATTTAGGAGGATCAATATTTTGAGGTGATGAGCTTCACGAGTTTGAATAATACTATATCTCCATTATGAACTCGATTGTGTATTGTGGAGTGTGTAGCTACCCACCCGAGTACTGTGAATTTGGCGGAGTGGTGAAGCGATGTAAGGAGTGGCTGGAGAACGCGCATCCGGATATGTTTCAGCAGTTGTACTCGGTAGAGTCTCTGGAGCAGGCGACTTCGAGTCTTTCTCTAGAGAAGCAAGAGGAGATTGAACGGAAGATTCAGAAACAGCAGGCCAAGGAAGAGGCCAAGGCGGAGCGCGAGCTGCAGAAGAAGATGGCGACCAAGGTTACTATCAAAAGAATCGAAAGATCAAAGAGAAAACATGTGGTATCGATTACTGGACTGGAAGTATTTGGCATTGATTTGAAGAAGCTGGCAAAGACGTTTGCTTCCAAGTTTGCCACCGGAGCCAGTGTGACCAAGACACTTGAAGGGCGGGACGAGATAATCATTCAAGGAGATGTGGCGGATGAGGTGGAAGAGTATGTTCAGGAGCTGTTAGAAGAGAAGGGATTAGATGAAGTGAAGGTGGAGCAGGTGGAGGATAAGCCGAAGAAGAAGAAGCAGCAGCAGCAGCAGCAGCAGGTTACTTCATAGAGTGGGTAGGCCGCGTAGGAGTAGATTATTTTATATTGCATGTATCTAATGAACATAATTTCCAATGAAAATACGACGTGTGATCTCTATTATCATAAATATCTATTTTTAAACATTTTCAAGTTCTCATAAACAAGAAAAATCACTGCACTCGAAGGTGCTGCTCGAGCCAAGGTGATACCACAGCCTCTATATAGTCCAGCGACTCCGGCATTGCGATATATGGATACACCAGTAGCAAAGAATCCTTCGGACGGCTGCCTGCCAGCATTCAGGACCTGTTCTGTTTGCATCCGACTCTTGATAGTATCAGCAGGGAATAACGACAAGTTGTATGAGATTCCTGCCGCTGCTCCAGCAATCATCGAGTCTACGTTACTGACACCAGCGCTGTCTTGAGCACGAACCCTTTTCAACAGACCACTGACATACTCGTAGGCACCAAACCAAGCAGCAGAACCTCCAGATTCACGAATCAGCGTCCCGGTCTGTCCTCTCCAGAACCCTACAAGGCCGTCGGCCCTGTAAATAGACTGGATCGTCTTCAGGACGCCCGATTTCTGATACCCACCTCCACCTCGTTGTGTGTTTTGCATCATCTGGACTTGGATTCTACACTTGACCAGCTCAATAGGTGTCAAAATAAACGATGCAAAGATTCCACTGCCAGCACCACACAATAAGGAAGCACTTGAGGAACCGATATCAAGTTGATTGTCCTTGATGACATTCTGAAGAATGTTATATGCAAAAAAAAGCGCGGCATTTTCTGCTGCTGCTCCAACTATGGGAGAAGAGATCCCTCTATAAAGGCCTCGAACACCCTCTGATCTGATGCTTTTTCGGAAACAATCCAAAGGACCTTTGAACTGCACATGCTGACAGTCTACAGGCTGACTCTGCAACCGCACCTTGACAGTATCAAATGGATACTCTATCAGCTTACCAGTCGCGCCTGCCAATGAGCCACAAATAATGTCTGAAATGGGATCACCAACCTCATTTTTGACAATATCAGTTACAGCTGTTGACCTTGATGTGCAGTCTGAAGCCAACTGGATCTTCTTATCCACTGCAGACTCCATTCTGGCAGTCTATTTTTTCAAAAGATTCACAGATACACGTCGTCCTTCAGTTTAGTGAACTTGGTACCATTGTAAAATGTATCTGTTATTCTATTCTGACGATGAAATGGTCAGATGGAATCAATTTTTTTTTTCAATTTATGCAGGGGAAAAAAGATAACTCTAAAAATCAAGCGGCACGTGACACCGGCCGATAACCCCCACGACGAATATTATAGTTTATAAAATAAATACAATCAATAAATGCGATGCTTCACATGGGCACTATCAAATCGGGTTCTTGTTCACCAGCTTGTGTTAGATTGGGTCCAAATGGTCTATTGAGTGGTGGTTCAGCAGTCGGAGGCTCTTGTACGACCTCCTCTGCGTGCGGTACCGGCTGATTAGCCTGCTGATTCGCAGGCCCACCTACTCTCCTTCTTTGTCTCCACATCAACATGACGGTTATAGTGCAGAATATACCCAGGATGATCAACGTCTCCATCAGATCTCCTGTATCGGTGAAATCATAATCCCAACCAGCAAAAGAGCTGTCGTCTCCGTTTTCGTTTTCGTCCATATCCCACAGTTTGAATTCCATTTCCTTCCATCGAGACCAGAATAAATCCCAATGTTGTCGAAATGAAAGCTTTGGCTTAGACTCTGGAATCACATCTCGGATCTTACCACCACTCAGAGTATTCCAATATCCTTTGATATGTAACTGTAGTAAAGACAACTTGACAGGCAGATAAGCCTCGGGCGACGAGGTCAAGGCATGGTCATAATACCGTTTTGCTAAATGGTAATCCTTTTCATGACCTATGCCATTCTCGTGCATCCAGCCTAGATTCCAGCTCGCCATGCCATGACCTCTTTCAGATGCTGCACTATAACAAGCAGCGGCCTTTTCTGGATTGGCTACCGTTCCAACACCCTTTAAATAATAATCACCCATTTTGACTTGAGCGTCGGCGTTGATTTGCTTAGACGCTCGGGTCCAATAAACAAGACTTGTCGAAGACGAATTGGGAAACAGTCGCTTCAGATCGGTTGTCTTTGCTATATCAAGATAACCAGGAGATTCATCGAGAATATATGCAACATTCACCTGGGCACTTTCATATCCCTGTTCGGCAGCAATGAGAAATCCCAATAGAGAAGATACTAAATCTCCTTCTCTATACATCTTTTGTGCCCATCGAAGGGGAGAATGGAAATCCTCGACTCGTTCACACAGCTGTTTAAGAAGTAGAACAGATTCCTCATAACCTCGACCACGCATATTATTATTGTTATTGGTAGATGTCTTGTCATTGTCACCCGAAATCATTCGATCAGACATAATATACACAGCTTCGAGATTGCGGCCCTCGGCAGCACTGGAAACATATTCAATTTCTCTTGCTTCATCTCCTCTCGCTCTGTAAATTCTCGCCAGATTCATTTGCGAGCTAGTAAGTTTCTTTGCCGCTGCGGATTCCAAATGCTCTATAGCTAGGTCAATATCTCTTGGAACCTCGACTCCATATAAATACATGAATCCTAGTCCATCATGTGAATTGGGATCATCATGCAACAATCCTCTGCGGAACCACTCCAGGGCCTTTGTGGTATTCTGCTTAACGCCCTCTCCACGAAGATATCTTTGACCTATAAATCCAGCACATCTTGATGCAAAATACATCGACTCTTTGTCAAGCCTCACGGAAGCTCCAGGAACAAGCTCGGGATTCGAGCTTTTAATGTCCCAAGCTTGGCTCGCACCTCGAAGAGCATGAGCAATCGATCTTTTATAATCCGGTTCGGAATAGATACCCCCTTCGTAAAATAATACTGCCAGGGCAAACTGGACAATGACAGACTCGTCAGAAACAAACTCGTCGAATTCCAACACCCCTTCAATCGATCCCAAGCCATACAACTGCTTTCTACTAAATCTCAAAGGCCCACTACCAG
Organism: Sugiyamaella japonica; assembly: GCA_030583365.1. Taxonomy (NCBI): domain Eukaryota; kingdom Fungi; phylum Ascomycota; class Dipodascomycetes; order Dipodascales; family Trichomonascaceae; genus Sugiyamaella; species Sugiyamaella japonica. The sequence goes on along the minus strand of JAJMIG010000181.1, from coordinate 10,552 downwards.
AACTAACATCACTAGCTCCCTGGCCATAGATGCCTCCATAAAACTCATCAGCAATGATAAACGAGTTATGACTAAGATGGCGCTTGGCCAATGAGCCACCAAAACGACTTCCATTCAAGTAATATCGTAGCGAGTCGTCACCAGCAGACTTATAAAATGCATATGCCATTTCATAATTGGCAGGGCCTGCAATAGCAGCCAAATGACGGAATCCCATGGCCATTTTGGCCCGTACATTGCCACCATAAGCGGCAAATGTATAATACAGTGTAGCCTTGGCCTGATCAATTGGTACAGTACCAAATAGCCCAGTGGAATAGGCCAAACCTGTCATGAACTGAGCTGTCGAATTGCCTTGATCAGCCAGTTTCTCGTAATATTGCACAGCTCTTGGAAAGTTTCGATCGCAAGTATAATTTCCGTAGAAAAACATATCTGCTAATAAATACAAGCTGTCTGGAGATCCCAGGATGGCCGCTTTTTCTAGTAAACCAATAGCACGTGCTAGTTTTTTCTTGTGTCTATTGTCGTTGTTCTTTCCACCTGTTTGTTGTGGAGAATTGTTGTCGATTGGATCCTCTGTTGAAAGAGGCCCTAAAAGTCTGGAGATTGCTTGCCTCAGTCTATTCTTTGGCCATTGTAGCTTCTGGACTATGAATCGTCGGATCTGAGACGGTCCCGACCTAGCTCGCAGAGGTAGTGGCACATTTGATGAAGTGAGAATCGTATGTGATGGCAGCATGGATGATGAGGAATCTGAATGTGGATCAGGGATTCTTTTCAATATCTCCAACGCCTCTGAGAAAAGTAGCTGTGATTGCAAACAAGACGAATTGTCCACTTTAACACTCGGCTGCATCAGCTCATCTTCTCCAATGTGATCCTGTTGCGATATAATAAATACATTTTGCGCTGCTTCATTACTATTTTCTCCAATGTGAGGTGGTGGTGCTATAGCCAAGTCAGCAGCAGCATCATATTGTTGGGGCAGTTCTGACGTTGCCACGACCGCGCTGGCCAAGAATAAAAGTGATGCAGCAGTGTTTAATTTCATCATTGATCTCATCACGACAGAGACAAAATCTGTCTGACAATTTACCCCGATGATTTGGTGTACAATAGATTGAATATAGTCAGCACATGTCAACCAGTGCCAGGTCATAGAGGTGGACTGATAGCGCCGCGCTGGGTGATGGACATTACCCCTGAGGATCCAAGCAAAGTAGTTAAATTTCATGGCAGTTTATTGACTTTTAACTATATTAATATTTTCCATTAATGCCTACTAGCGGCTTGGAGAGCGCTCTTTATGGCATCAATCAGTTGAGTCTTGGGCTGTAGATTTTCATCGTACAGGTCAGCATCACCCTCACCAGAAAAGGCAGATGGGATCCACGAGTACTCGTCAGCAAAATCCCACACGGAGATTCCCATACACTCACGACCCACAGAAATACACGCATTGATTGAGGCCAGGTAGTCAGTAATCTGCTGGGAAAGGCCTGCTGATGTTGCCGGAAGAGAAGAAAACCTGACATCGAGCTCGGATACTACCACTTGGACACCCAGATCAATGTACGCTTGCATCTGCTGCTGCTGCTGAGCTTCAGAGGGAGTCTCACCGACAATGAAATGAGACTCCAAACCTACGGCGTCAATCAATCGCTTGGCTCTTAGATCTCTTACCAACCCTTCAACCGCGGTGGCTTTTGCTCCTGGAGATTCAATGTTATAGTCATTGTAATACAGCTGAGTATGAGGATCGGCTCTGCGAGCAGCAGCAAAGGCCGTCTCAATATACTCTGTTCCTGTGACATTGTAGTATAGGGTCTGACGCCAGGTACCATCATCATTCAAGGCTTCATTGACGACATTCCACGAAAAACATTGGCCCTTATAGTGGGATACTTCATTGTAGACGTGCTGGTCAATGACCCGAAGAAGCTCCTCTTTTGTCCATGTCGTTTCGTCAAGCCAAGGTGGATACTCCTGATGCCACACCAGTGTGTCACAGAGTAGGATTTTCCTATGTTGGAGAGAAAATTTGGCGAATTCATCTCCCTCGGTATAATTAAACACCCCTTGCTCAGGTTCAGTAAACTGCCATTTCTGAACATTGGCCGGAGTGAGCGATCCGAATTGTTCAAGCATGATATCGACATATGTGTTATTAGCCCATTCTTCCTGGTTGGTGGCCGTACCGAAGTACGCCTTGCCAGCAGCAACAGCCAGATCATTAAGAGTGTACCTGGATGTCCATGAGGGAACCGGAGATGCACTAACGGTACTAACAGCACCAATAGAGCAGAGAGCGGCGGAAATAAGGTTTAAGATTGACATTTCACAGAGGAGGTAAAAGTTGTAGTTAAGCTTCCGCAGGTGAGCCTGTGACCTGCGATTTGCTCAATTATATATACGACGACCATTCACCCGGAATCAACAGCGGTATTGAGTTTTTTCCACCCAATTTATCCAACTTCGTCACATTCTGCTCTCTGACCGGCTTAAAAGCTTATTAGCCGTGATCGGCAGGGGTCAAGCGGGGTACGCTTTCAGGGGAAGTACCCCAGAAGGTGGGGTTCTGTCACCTGGAGAAGTATATTATCCGCCATTCTGTAAACACTCTTGCTAGAATAGCATCGATCGTCTTAGTTCCCATGCACCCCACGTGGATGCACTGCTAGGTATTCTACCATCTCTACTCGACGTTATGTTATCTTATATCTCTTAAATGTCCTTTGCTACCTATAATACTACTCGCTATATGTCTTGGATAAACTCAAGATCTTGGAATTCTCAATTATCTCAACCACGGGCTTTCCGTCTTCAGGAGTCGTCTTTATCAGCTCCAGGGCTGCTCTGGCAACATCAACTCCCTTGGCAGCACCCAGTGGAACAACCTTGGCAAATACAGTACCATACAAGACACCAAATACCTTTTGTCCCACGACTTCACCAAGGCTATGAGACGCTTCTCGTTCACCAAGTAACATACCAGGACGCAAAATAATAGTGCGAGGGAATCCAAGATCAATAATGTCCTGCTCGATTTTCCCCTTCATTTTCAAATAAGGAAAGAATGAGCCTTCGGAAGCGCCTGTCGAAGACACAAGCACGTACGTATGAATGCCCTTTTCTTTGGCAGACTTGGCAGCGGCAATATTAAGATCATGATCAATCTTGTATTGATTCTCAAACCCACCAGCAATGGCTCGAGTAGTGCCTAGACCCGAAAAAAAAACGTCTGGAGTGCCATCCAGATTGGAAATCTGCTCAGGCCACTTTTGGGAATCAGATTCAAGCGATTCGGAAATCTTGGCAGATTCGATTCCAGGAGACCGACGAGCAATGATTTTGACGGACGAAATAAATGACGCTTTGGATTCAACACTTTCTTGAACAAACCATTTGCCCACTAAACCAGTAGCACCGATAACAATGACTTTCAAACCCGACATTTTGTAATATCTAATAACTGGTGGCGATATCTGGAGAAATGCACGATAGACATAAATATATATAATATATCTTGCCCTTGCCTCTATCTGATAGACGGATCGAGTCCAGCCGCGCACGCGCGCCATCTGCTTGACACTTTACTTCACCAGTTCAAGGTTCAAGAGTCAATTTGACTGGTATTGTACGTGCCGACGGAGCCAGAATTCACAACACAATGACTACGATTAAAGAACTTATCGAGGGTTTAAAACCCGGAGAGACGTTTTTCTCTTACGAGTTTTTCCCGCCAAAGACAAAGAGCGTAAGTAGACAGCACACTCTAGCAGTAGGCGATTCTAACAATTAGGGAATGCAAAATCTGTCGTTGCGTTTACAGAGAATGTCGAAACTAGGCAATCTGTTTGTAACAGTGACTTGGGGGGCTGGTGGGTCCTCTGCACAGAAAAGTTTGGATCTGGCCGGATTGTGCCAGCAGCAGTTGGGCATTCCTACCTGCCTTCATATGACTTGCACCAATATGGACAGGTCGATTCTTGATAATGCATTAGAACAGGCCAAGAAGCTGGGAATTCGCAATATTCTCGCACTTAGAGGAGATCCTCCTAGAGGTCAGGAGTACGCCCCAACGGCCGAAGAAGCAAGACCAAACGAGTTCAATTATGCTATTGATCTGGTAAAATATATCCGCAAAACGTACGGGGACTTCTTTTGCATTGGTGTGGCAGCGTATCCTGAAGGCCATGTAGATGGAGTCGACGACAGTTTCCAGGATCCTGATAAAGATATCCCGTTTCTGGTTGAAAAAGTACAAGCAGGCGCTGATTTTATTATTACTCAGTTGTTTTATGATAGCGACAAGTTTATCTCTTTTGAGAAGAAATTGCGAGAGCATGAATCAGGGGCGTTCAAAAACATCCCTTTGATGCCTGGTCTTATGCCTATAAATACGTATCAATCATTCATTAGAGCAGCCAAGCTGAGCCATGCAAGCATTCCGGAAAATATCAGCTCAAGATTAGAACAAATTCCCGTTGGAGATGACGAACAGGTCAAGCAGTTTGGTGTACAAGTCATTACTGACATTATTCACAATCTGATTGTGGGAACTCATGGTAGAGTACGAGGGTTTCATTTTTACACATTGAATTTAGAAAAGTCAGTAGCTCTCATTCTAGAAAAGAGTGGTTTGCTCAAGGTTGAAGAAGACGAGCAAGACACTACTGATGCGGTGGTCAATGGCATAAACGAGATTGCCGTTATTGAAGAAGACGATGATAATGTCGGGGTCAGTCTAAGCCCACCTAAGCAATCACTGTCACGTCGCCGATCTAGTCTACTGGCTCATAATCGGCTGATTGTTGCTGATGCCAAGGATGCAGCAGCTACTATTGGCTCGTCGTCGACAGAGTCGGCAGTGTCGGAAAGAGAAGCTCTCCAGCCGATTCTTTCAGCCACCACAAATGACGTACTGGCGATTTCCACTGGTGAAGGAGACCTTGGGCGCGAGGCCACTTGGGACGATTTCCCCAATGGAAGATTCGGAGATTCCAGGTCTCCGGCGTACGGAGAAATCGATGGTTACGGTCCTACTCTACACGTGGATCCAGTGAAAGCACTGCAATTATGGGGATATCCGGTCGATATAAGCGATATAAAATCGTTATTTGCTCGCCACATTCGAAACGAGTTGGATATTTTACCCTTTTCAGATCAGAGCCTGAGTGCTGAAACAGCTCTAATTCAAGAAGAACTATTACAACTCATTAGCCAAGGATACTTGACTGTGGCTTCTCAGCCAGCAGGAAACGCCATTAAAAGTACTGATAAAATCTTTGGCTGGGGTCCTCCTGGCGGACGAGTGTTTCAAAAGGCGTTTGTGGAATTCTTCATTAGTGATGAGGAATGGCAGAAATTAAGACCAAAATTGGACGCCCTGGGTGAAAGTGTTTTATCCTACTATGAAGGAACTTCAAAGAGTGATAAAATCGACACCACCAACCTATCTCCTGGGTCGTCAAATGCTGTAACCTGGGGCGTTTTCCCTAACCGAGAGATTCTTCAATCGACAATTATCGAAGAAGAATCTTTCCTAGCTTGGAGAGAAGAGGCGTTTAGTATTTGGGAAGAGTGGAGAAACCTCTACAAGGCCAAAACAGCCTCTTACGAGCTATTGGATCACATTTATAGCACATATCATCTTGTTTCTGTTGTTCATCACGATTTTTTCGATGATGCAGCATTATGGAAAGTGTTTTTATAACCGTCTGTTACTGCTGGTACGTACTTATATAAGAGAAATCAACTCATTCTGATTCTTTGTCGTCAACGAGGTTTTTCATATTCTGACAAATGTTTTGCAATTCTTCGATGGTGTAACTTTGTTCAAGCTTGAACGACTGGGTTCTATCCATTTGAAAGTGATCATAACAGTAGACCTTTGGTTCGCTACTCTTACAAGACACCAGTCGAGACACATAGCACAAACACGAACAGACTGAGCATTCATAGTCGTCTTCATCTCGACCATCAAGGACCCTCTTGCACTCTATAATATGATACGAAGAGAAATCTCGTTTCAGCCTCGTCTGGTGTTCTATTTCTTCATTCACTAGTTCAACCAAGTGAGGATATAACCATTTGGCAGTCTCGAGCCGATTATCAGTAAGAGCAGTACGAATTAGTACCTCGTCGTGACAGAAGATAGGGGCCTTGAACTGCGACTTATACAGCTGTACAGCTGCCTTTCCGTGTTCAACCCAGTCTGGAGGTGCATAGTTGACTGCTTCGTTGAAGTTGAATCCATGGTTGAAACCAGCGTGGTATGCGTTTGGAAACGTAATAACAAACTCTCCAGGGTGCTGATCAAGAACATAACATGGAATGGAGTTTTCAACTAAAACATTCGGTGGAACCATTGTAGCCCGTTGGTATAGGATATCTGGCTGTTTTTCAAACAAGTCAGGAACCAGTTGTTGACAAGTTTTCTCAAATTGATGAGCATATGAGCCAGGAACCCCATACCAAGTCTTGGTGTTGCCAAAATGCTGGTAATTAATCGAATAGGTATAATGATCCTCGTTATGCCAGCAGAAAGCGGAAAACAGCATGCCTACATAGGCCCAAGGGACTGTGACTCCGGAAATATCTGCTTTCAAGTTTCTAAACAGAGACATTCGATTTAGAGGCACGTTGTTGAGATTCCATGGATGCTTGGAATATCGATTGAACGGATCGTTGGCAATGGTAGGGAAACCAGACCCTTTGACATCGCATTTGATATCGGCTCCGTATTCAACAGCAATTTTACAGTCCAGGTCATTGATATGTTGCCAAAAGTTCTGTTCCACAAGACATTCAACGAGTGTGGTATCGTCAGGGTCTACTATTGGCAAGTGGGTTTCAAGATACTCTTCTTTGAAATTATTGGCCATTTCCTGAAATGCTGGCAAGTTGTATAATTTGCCTTCATCAAAGTAAAACTCGCCTGTTCCAACCAAACAGTACGGACAGTACCATTGGGGGCAAGAGTAGTTTATAGATATGATTGGTGACAGACAGGTTCGGTGGAAACTTTTCTGGCATTCGGTACACGTCAGGGAGGTTGATGATGGAGTGATATTCTCATTACATTCTAAGCACAAGTCTTCTTCGTTAGAGTCGTCAGACTCGACGTCTGATTCTTGTGGTTGCTCACGGGATCTGGATTTGTTGTGTCTGAGGATTCGTTCGCTGGCGTTGGAACTTGGTTCTTCTTTGTAGCTGACATTGCGAGAAGCGGTTCGCAGAGATCTTCGTTTCGAGATTGGAGCTTCGTTTTCTTCAGGTTGAGGGGGCTGTCGGATTCGCTTAGTTTTGTGTGGTGATGATTCTGGAGGTGGTGAAGGGGGTAGATGATTTGTACTGGCGGCTGTATCCGAAGCGGTTGTATCCGAAGCGGTTGTATCCGAAGCGGTTCTATTTGGAGCGGTTCTATTTGGAGCAGTTCTAGTCGAAGCAGGTCCATCCGAAGCAGGTCCATCCGAAGCAGGACTTATCAAGTGGGAAGCCGCAAACACAAATATCGGCTCAGGAGTATGTCGTTGGGCTCTCTGGTGATTCCATGCCCGCTCATAACACGCTGCCTCGGAAGCATCAAAATCTTTACCTTGCTTGGTGCTCTCGAAAAAAGCTACATATTGGCTGTATGGTACGACGTACTTGTGATACAAGTGCTGGATATAAGAGGCAGTGTCTGTGTCAGCAATGGTAGATAGTTCCAGCTTTACAGCAACCAACGGCCATAGCATGTCTTTATCGACTCTTTTATAACCTCCTAGACAGCGTACTAGCTCTTTCAGTTTGTAGTAATTGAGAGTTCCCGTTCCCACTCGAGGGTGCTCGATCATTGGCTTGTCATCAGAGGATGGTGCATGTCGGTCAATACTTTTGAAAAGATGGTGATAATGAGCCATTCGCTTCGCACACTCGAGAGAGGATCGAGTCATGGCTCCCATTGTATTCAGCGTCTGCTTTCGACATTCAAAGTTGAAACTTCCAATATCTATTGCGAACCTGGGGTTCCATGCAGCAGGAGGCACAACTTTGAGAATCCCATACTGCTGGCCTAGCTCGTGCAACGAGTTGATATATGAATATGGATCTTTGAACTCTTCTGCCGTTGGATATAAAGTCGCTGCTTCACGCAGACCAAACGGTCGTCTGAGTTTACGAGTTTCAGAAGAGTGGTCTCTACCTTCGACCGGGTCCAGCCCGGGAATATTCATAGTTATAGGTGCCATGACATTCAGTGGACTCGGATGTTCACCGTCAAACGTTCCACGTTGACGTTGTATGCTGGTCAAATAGCTCGCACAAACCACTCGATAAAAAGACCTGCCAAATGTAGTGCAACTGACAAACACAGTCAACAGCACTAACAAAAACTATTTTATTCTTCCTTGATCCACCACCTCTTGTATCTTATAGAGAGTCTTTCTGTTCCAGTCTTGCGGTATCATTATATGTCGCTGCCACGTGACAGGCAATTAAATCCCACATCTCCAAGTGGCAGCCTCGCTACAATGTGCAAAGTAAACTAATCTAATAGAATTATTAAATGGTACACATAACTTGGAGGTTGTGGTATCATTGACTAAAACTCGTCATCGTCGTCAATGTCGGTGCCCTCCTGAATCTCCGTAGCAAGTTCCTTTTCCCTCTCTCGAGCCTCTTCGGCAGTCTTGAGATCCACTCGGTGGTGGTTAAGAAGATACCTCATGGACTTGACCGAGTCATTGTGAAGTGAGATACAGAACTTGATGCGGTCATGGAAAGTGTTTTGAGGCTCCGAAGTAGAGTAAACATCCAGGACCTCCTTAGATTGCATGTACCCTTTTTCATGGTCAATGGTGGCATCAATGACACCGTCGCGAATGGCCTTGGCCACGACATATTCAGCAGACTCTTCGGATCCAAGATTCAAACGTACACAAATGTCTTTAAGCGAGATTTTGGAGTATGTCAAGCTCATGATACGAATGCCAGTTTTGATGACATTTTGGCGAAGTCGAAGCACCAGAGTATATGTGCCGTCGGCCTTGAGAGCCTTTTCATGCTTGGCAATTGTGTCTGAAAACTGGGCCAGATCGCCTACTCGAACGGCCTTGGCCACGTCAAAATAAGGGGCCAGCGACCTTTCAAGAGTTTTGTGAAGGAAAATCGACCGGTCGGGGATGTCGCCCATAAGTAATTCAACCACAATACTCAGCTTATTGGCAGCCTGAAGGAATCCAACTGCCAATGGGGTCTGTGGAGCTTTACGAATAGCAGCCGTAACCTGCTCAAAAGCAGACGAGTAGTTGAGTTGAATAGCATTGATTCGGGCCAAGTAATAAAGATATCGAGCTCCTAAAGCATTGGAGGCCGCCGACTCAGGAAACGTCGTCTTGGCAACCAAGTTAGCAGCTTGCGATACTTTATGAGACGCAAGGTAGTTTCGAAGAATCAGAGTGATCAACGAAGCCTGGGTTTCTAAATCATGACGCAGCGTGGCTGTACGCAACGCCTGGAGCAGGGTAGGAATGATGGCCGTGACGGTTGTAGGGCCCTGTAATTCGGCAATTCGCGAGTAATAAAACCATAGTTTAGCAGCCAGATAGTCCAGAGACCGGCGATTGTATAGACGCAGTTTAGTGATGGAATGTTGTGCAAGTGCTTGTAGATATTCCAGGTTCTTGGGTTCATTGGCGCCATCTAAATTGAGTAGCCAAACAATGACCAGCAATTGAATGAACAAATCTACTTCGGGAAGTATTGAAGTGGCCGCCAACGACGACTCGTCTTCGGTAGTTTCGTCAATGGCCATAGACTCTGATGACTGCTGCTCCTCCTCTGGCTCCGTGTGATGTCTCTGAACAGCAGCTAACAGAATGTCTTTGGACGAGTCATCATTAGGATACGCCGATTGAATCACCTTGATCAGAGAATCAGAGTCCAGTCTCTTTCGAAGTGTAGGCAAGCCTCTTAACACGCGCAAAGTGAATCGAGGATCAAAGTTGGATACCGCCTTTTCCAAGTACGCAAAGTTCTGTCTTATATCGTCTATGACGAGCAGAACTGTAGGTTTAGATTCGGTCGTCGTGTCTGCAGTTTCGGCCGGTTCGGTTTTATCAGTCATCTTGATATCTTCAGTCATTGTAGTAGAGTGTGATGAGTGAGCGTGAGGGTGAGAGTGAGGAGAGGCAACGACTTCAAGTGTCAGTGTCATGATTACGAGAGGTAGGTATACGCGGCGCATGCGGCGTGTAGAACATATCGCACACATCCATCAGCTGGATATACCATTAATTTATTGGTTATAATTGTCGTTATAATTGTCGTTGTTATTATTGGTATTGGTATTGGTATTGGTTAATCGATAACTTGTTCATTAATCAACTCACTCGTATATAACGTTGGGTCCATTGTCGAGAGTTGTGGGTCCTGCAGGGTCCACAAACATATTTTCCAGACTCGACATATCATTACTATAACATCCTCGAAATGGCAAATTCAAGGCAAGTATCAGTGAAGCCCCCCTCACCCTCTCTCCCTCTCTGCCCCCCTCACCCTCTCC